>JABEVS010000031.1:0-169781 GCA_018290735.1 Coelastrella sp. MACC-549
TGCTGCAAAATGGCTGCTGGGTTTCACAGCCTTCCATGCTCAGTGTGTCTTGTGTTGGAGTTCTGCTGTGTGTATCTCAGCTATGACATGATATGAGTCATATCATGACGTAAGTTGGTTGAATACCCCCCCCACTGAGTGGGCTTTTCTGCCTTGAAGGCGCCCCTGAGGGTGGTCTAATCTTGGTGTGCCAGTGTGGCTGAGCCACCAAGTACATATTCCCAAAGGCCTTGCGGCCGGAAAGGGTTATTCTCCTTCTTCTTCTTCTTAGGGAAGGATGGAAAGGGCTATTCCGGCCGTTAGGCCCTGCCCATCCAAACCAACTGAGCTGTCAGGATCGCACAGCACTCCAAGGGCAAAACCCCTCTTCCGCGGAGGGTGCCCAAGGTCGGTGGCGTCTTCTATTTAACCGCGAGGAATTGCACCTCTTTGTGCTTACCCTCTAGACCAGCCGGCGGGACCCAGTCCCAGTAAATACGCGTTCTTTGGCAATAGATTGTTTACTTTGAGGGGCTTCCTCGCGTGCGCCTTCTTAACCCTCTTAGGAAAGGACTCCTACATCTTTGAAGATCTTGATTCGATTCATATGCGGCAGTTGTCTGAGCCACCATGATGCTTCAGTACCTCAAGGGCCCATGGCCGGAGCGGGCCCCGTTAGCTCAAGCTACCATTGTCTTTTGAGAGAAGATTGTGGTTGGGTGTTGCCACCGTGGCATTCGCATACCAGCTCATCCATGACAGCTGCATAGGCTCAATCTCTTTCACTGATCATTATGACTTTACCTTGATCCGATCAAGTTGCAAAGACAGTGCTGTGCCACATGCCAGCGGTCGGTACCTAATTTTGTTTTGACAAGGTTGGAGCCTCGACTTGAGTTGGCTAGTAGCCGTTTTCCTATCCGAATTGAACCATGCATGGCTTGGTTACACAAGCCCAAAAGGGTCCTTGTAGCAACAGACGTTTCAATAACATACAGAGCAACACAGCATGCTCGCACTCTCTCAATTGTGCAGCAGCATTGTTGCTACTGTAGCAATGCCCTTTGGTTTGCTGTTGAGCAACAACACACAGACAAGCAGAGACAACTGCATGCACGCATACAACACTGACAACACAGTACACGTACTGCTATCTGCCATGGAGATCTGGGATCTTGGTGCAATGGCTTTATGCAGGCTCTTTTGACAGCAGGCAAGAGCAGCAACCAGCCACAACTGGTATGTACATATGCAGCATACAAGCACCTCATAAGTAGCAGGATTCTGACCCTGCTGTGTGACCTTGAGAGCTTCGACAGCATCAGTCTTTACAGAGTGCAGCTGCAACCAGCAAAACTTGCACACAGGATCCAGCTCCCCAACATGAAACATGATGATGGACACCCATCATCCCCTCCATTCCCCTGCCACTCCTGCCACCACAGCAACTGCACACATATTTACTCCGGGACTGCCATCTTTGTGCACCATAAGGCATCTTTGACAGCTCTTGCAAGTCCATCATAGAAGCACCTTGCTGCTGGCACAAGGTTTACTGCAGGCGGGCGTACCAGAGGCCGGTGATCTTGATATCTTTGGGTGCCTTGGCACCAAGGTCAGTGTCTGAGGGCTGGATGCTCTCAAACACACCGGCAACCTCACCAGTGGCGGGGTCAACCTTGGCCACACTGAACACAGCTGAACCTGCAGGTTGCACAATGCAAAATATAGAATGAGTGATCAAAGGGCAAAGGATGATGGTGACTTCCCATGACCTCACATCATGGCCTCGTACCTGAAGCTGACAGCTTTTTGGCAGATCCACAGCAGCATAGAGGAGAATGCTCCAAGAGCTGCAGCAACTAGTTGAAGCTCATATGGCAATCTCCTCTATGCTGCTGTGTGCAGCCTAGCCAACCTGATTACAAGTGCAAGCATACGGTACTCTGTGCACCAGCACATTCACACTGCCTATGGGCTGATGCTTACCCTTGCTGGATGCTGCTGACTTTGTGTTCTCCTTGGCCAGCTCCTCGTCGTCAGAACGAGCTGGCAGAGCAACAGCGGTGTCATAACCGGTGGAGGCACCACGACCCTGTGTGGAGACAAAAGTACAATAGCCACAGGAACATCAGCACACGTGTAGCAAACATAACAGCACATGCTCCAACACTGAGAGGCACCACTACCACTACCAGCCACCATGAGTAAAGCCAGACAAAGGGTCTCTGCACAGAAGCAGGGCTGTTCATCATGCTGCATGCAGCGGACTCTGCAGTTACAAGGACAGCCAGCAATAAGCGCGCAATGGGGGCGTGCAGTACTTCTTGCATAGTGCTGTCCAATGGGCAGCACTTTGCAAAAGTTCTGCACGCCTCTGCTCACGCCCGAGTCCTTCCTCTGTGTGCTGTAGTGCATGCAGGCGAGCGGGAAGGGTGTGCAGCAATAAGGGTGTTGGATTATGGAGCCGGCCAGATGCTCACCTTGGGGTCCAGGAAAGATGATCCACGGTAGCTTGGCACTGTGAAGTCTCCGCCGAATGCGTCCAGTGTACCCTTGGCATCCAGGTTCTTCACGGTGAACAGGAAGGGCACACGCTCACCTAAACTTGCAGGACACCAAAGTACAACTCAAGGTAAGTTGCAAGCTGCTGTAAGGTTCAATGATGTTACCAGATGGCACAGACGCTTTGTTGAGCTCATGAGCTAGTGCTTTGACACAGCACTGGCACTAGCACGCCACCCGCTTGCTGGCGACATGACAGGTGCTGGATTGATCAGACCAACCTGCTGTAGAGGAAGTTTGGCCATTATTCACTGCTTACAGACTGACACCAGCCCCTGATCCTAGGGGAAGTCACCCCCTCCCCCCCCGGGAGACACCACCGGGCTTGCAGGAACAGCAACAGCATGCACTGCTGATGTTCAGCAGCTGACTGAAGCCTCAGCAGAACCAGAGCATCAGCAAAGAAAGCAGCAATGAGTTGTGCATTGGTAAACGCACCTCCTGGCAGCTGCACTGTGACTGGTGCGTAGTCAATGCCGTCAGTCTCCTTGAACTGCACACCGCCGTTGCCGTCAACCTTGAGCTCACCGCTCATCTGCAGGACAGGAGCAAACAGTAGCGCATACAGTCAGCAAGACCAACAGAAGGTTGCGGGAGATCAGCAGGAGAGCAGGCTTTGACACCTTCCCCAACTTTGAGTCAACATCTGTTGTTGAAACAGACAGGCCAAGGCCAGTGCAGCTTGCAGGAAACATCTGCTTCCATGCTGTACCACAGATGTTGGCGGCATCAAAGCAGATGGTTCATGCTATAAGTGAAAGGTGAACAGCTACAGCTGCTGACAAACATAGCTGTTGCTGGGGAAGACTTTGGGCCTGTGGGGTGGACAGCAGCAGCAGTTGGAGATACATACCTGGTCCAGGGTGTAGGTCAGGCGGGTCATCAGCTTGGTCTTCACAAACTCGGTCTCACCACCCTTGAACTGGCTGTCCTCCTTCACTGTGAAGCTGGTTGGCTCCATGCAGAACTTGTCAAACCTGGGGGAGCAGGAATAGGTGATTGTTTGCAATGAGGATTGAACCAGTGCCAGAGTGAAACACGACAAAGTTTGCCTGGCATGTCACAACTGTCCTGCTGACGAAACATGCCGCTGACTCAGGAACTACTGTGCCCTTTGCCTCGCACTTGAACCCTTGGGCTATCCAGCTGGCCGTTTTGCTGGGTGCCACATCTGCTGAGGGTATGTGGAACTGAAGTGTCCCCTGCGTCTACAGCCCTGCTGCTGTCACGCGACCACTGAGTGCTGCTTGGCAACTGTAGCTGGGTTTGCCTCCATCTGCAATACTTCTAAGATTGGCTGCACAACTTCTGATTGCTGACGAGCTGCTCACTTGTATGAGCCAGCCTTCAGGTCCTTGAGGTTTGTGCTGCCTCCCTCAATCACTGGGCAGGTGTTGGCAATACCGCTACCCTTCACCTGAAGGTAGGTCAGACCCTGGAGGTCATCGTAGCTCAGAGCCTGAGCGGACTGCACGTACAAGGGAGACACAGCATTGAGGAGGTGAGAAGCGCGAGAAACGCTTCGGGCCAGTTTGTCCCTCGGGCCAAAAGTGAGATGCGTAGCGGATGCATGCATGATGTTGCAATATGCTTTCATATATTTCTGATTAGACGTAAACCACAAGAACTGACATCATCTGCGTAATGCAGCTATGAACGAAGAGGGCACCAGAACTACAATTGCTGATCGCTGAGCTCGATGCTTCTTACCCCAGCCAGCAGAGAGGTGGCAACCACAGCGGCAGCGGCCTTGCTGAAATCAGCCTTCTGTGCCTTGACCACAACAGCGGCCCTGCACAGAATTGTGCCAACCGAAGTTCATGCCTTGCCTAAGGCAGATAGAGGCCCATTGCCAGCGCCTGGTGTCGCCAAATCACAGTCATTGCCTAAAAATATACTTTAAGATTACCTGCTTGAGCGAGTCACACGGCCGGTGGCTGCAGCCTGGCTGGTGCGCATTGCGAGAGCCATGGTGTTGCTGTTTGATGTGATAAGGACAGAAACGGGCAGGGAGATGACAGTGGTTGTCGCTGTGACGATCCGGGAGTAAAGAACGCAAAGAATGCGGGTCAGATCTCAGTCTTGTTATTCCACGCAAAACCCTCCGGCTGGATGGTGTTTAGCGGTCGAAACGGCCCAATTGCCCCCGAAATACTTGATCAATTCATATCTGCACGACACTTACGCCAGACCTTTCACGAGTTCGCACCCTTGCGAACAGCAGCCTGGCAATGCGTCATTTTTGCTTTGGCCGTCGTCCATATGCGTCTTATTGCCTGTATTTCTGTATAACTTTGAACTGTGTTTACATGGCACCCTACAACCAGCTTTGCAGCCACCTGAGCCAGCCTAGACTTCCCAAGCACCAAGCTATGCAGTACAACGCTCGGATCTGGGACTGTGCCGTACAGACGAACATAAAACTGATCGCGGGTGAAAGGCAGCTTCCTACGTGCAGCTTCTGGCTCCTGCACGTGCTGCCGTGCAACAGCAGGCTCGCCATGGCCATTCGCTCCTTCCAACACACCTTGCTCTATACCGGCATCATCACCACCCAGATCATTTGAGAACGCTTCATCTGCCTCCTCAAACCTCTCCGTAATTATCTGCGCCGCAACGGGTGTTAGCCTCTGCTCTAGTAGCTGCCTGACTGCACTATTGCTCCCATCCTCAACTGCATCGCCTGCAGCTGCCCACAAAACCCTCAGCAGTTGCACGGGATCCAATGCAACCAAAACCCTGCTGACTCTGCTGGTCAAACCCAATGCATCATCCTTGTCACCTGCACTACAGCTGTGCTGCAGTATCCAGCTGCTGCTATCTGTCCCTGCACCAGCAGCAACAGCTTGCATGCTGTTACCTGCAGCTGTCTGTCTGCTGCAACCTCCACCTGGTGTGTTATCATCATCATCAGCAGCAGCAGCAGCAGCAGCAGCAGCAGTACCTAGGAGATGACTGGCAGCCTCTGCCAGGAGTTGCCGCTGTGCTGCTTGCTGCTGCATCAACCAGGTGCTGTTCATGAGCACACCACAGACCCCCCGAGGTTGAGCAGTAAATGCAGCAGCAGAAACGGCAACAGCAGTGTCAGCAACAGCAGTGTCAGCACCAGCAGCAGCTGCTGGTACTACCTGTGACTGAAGATGACACACTGGTCCCTCTCCTGCTGCTGTGCTGCTTGCTGCTGCCACTGCAATGGCTCCACCACCCCCACATGTAGCCCTACATTGCTTGCAGGAGTGCCACTCCTGCGAACCATTCACCTGCTGCTGCTGCTGCTGCTGCTGCTGTTGGGTAGTCTCCTGCAAACCATCTGCTTGCTGCTGCTGCTGCTGCTGCTGCTGTTGCTGTTGGGTAGTCTCCTGCAAACCATTCACCTGCTGCTGCTGCTGCTGTTGGGTAGTCTCCTGCAAGCAATTTACCTGCTGCTGTTGGGTAGTCTCCTGCAAGGCACGCTGTGACAGCAGCGGCAAGGGCAGAGGTTCCTCCTGCTGGGTGCTGGGCAGCTGCTGCTGCTGCTGCTGATACTGGTGCTGCTGGTGCTGAGCCTGCTGGTTATGACATGTTTGGCAGCCATCCTGCTCAATCTTAACATCTTTTGTGGCTGGAGTCACTTCTCTGAGGATTGCAGCCTTCAGTTCCTGGAGTGCAGCTCTCTCAAAGCTGGTCAGGTGCAGCACCTCAACACCATCTGTGCCAAATGCAGCTCCCAAGCTGCTGCTGCTGCTGCTGCAACCCTGACTTTTGGTGGTGCTGCTGCTGCTGTTGCTATTGCCGTTGCCGTTGCTGCTGTTGGTGGCACCAGTGTTGTGCTGTGCCCCTTCATCAGCAGGTGCACCAGGACCAATCTTGTTGCGCTGCTGTAGCTGTGTGCCTGGTGGTGTGGACAAGACTGCCATGCCAGCTGCTGCTGCTGCTGGACTTGCACATGTAGCAGCAGCAGCAGCAGCAGTATCAGCAGCAACATTAGCATCTACTGAGTTAACCTCTAAACCTGTGCTCCTTTTGCGTTTGCAGCATCTGCGTGGTACATCAATCCCTGGTGCTGCTGCTGCTGCTGCTGCCGCTGCATCCCCTTGCACTGCTGCTGCTGCTGCTGTTGATGGTTTCCAAGGTTGTATTCCAGCAAGCAGCTGCTGCACAACCTCGCTGCTTGCGGCTGCCAGCAGTTGTCTGAGGTAGTAATGGTGCTGATGTGGCGTTGACCTCAGCTGAGCTGTCAGATCAGAACTCCACCAGAAGTTCACAGCGAATGTCATACCTGAAGTAATTGAAAATTCACTTGAAAACTGCAGGTGGAGGGAATTGATCCAGGGTCTGCTGCATTCCTTGCATCCCTAGAAGGAGCAGAAGGAATCATCAGCAGCAGCCCACACTAGAGACAGTTGCTGATGCAGCGGCACTGCTGGTGTGGTAGCCCAATTAATGTTGTTCATGATCAAACAGATGCTTGGTGCTGCTGCTCATGTTGTACATCCCTCAACAGTGCCGACTCGCTGTAAACTGTTGTGTGCTGCAGATGACTTACCTGCACTGTCCACCTGATGCCACCAGCCTTCAGGAATGAACAGCGCATCACCCGGCAGCAGCTCAACATCAATGCTTTGATCCAGAACATGCCTGCAGGCAGCAGCAGCAGCAGCAGCAGCAGCAGAAGCAGCAGCAGAAGCAGTACCAGCAGCAGGAGCAGCATCGACAGTTCTGAATCAAGCACTGACTTGCACCAGGTGAACATCAAAGCACTGCAGTGAACATATATTGACTGGTCGGTGTAGATTAGAATAAAATAGAGTATAGACAAGGGAATAAACAGACGAAGAGCGCTGTCTATGTGCCTGGTTCCAAGTAAGCTGGCAGGTTATTTTTAGGAATGCGACCGCCCCACTCACTCGCAAATGCACAGGTACACTTCTGGTAACAATCACATATGATCAGTTACGTTTATTAAGTGATGCCCCATACGTAGTGCCTGACTAAGAGTGCTTTTTAATGAGTACAATGGTGATTATGAACTCACATGCACCATGCAACACAGAAGCACGCTGTTGTTTCTCAGGCATTCAGCAGATGTCCAGCACGATACAGTACACTGCATGATGTGCTGCCCAGATATATTAGATTAAGAATTATCGAAAAATGAGAAAATCAAAATAAAATGAAATAAAATGAAGTAAAATGCGACCATATCACATCTCTTGGTTGCCCACCTGTACAGAGGATGTTTTAAAAAATCTGGGTCAGCAAAATTCACGCTGCTGTGATTGCTGGCCTCCCCTCCAAGTGCTCTAGGGTATAACCCAAAAACCGCATCAGGTTTGTATAATTTGACACGCTTGCAGCCGGTTATAACACATAACAAGTTCTGGTAGGGGTCGTAGTGTGTGCTGCTGCTGCTGGACCTGCAAGTGTGCAGACAGGCGGTGAAGTCTGATCAACTAACTTTTAATTTTTTTATTAAAAAAACAACTAGCGGGTACTTGCTCAGGTGCTGCTAGATGATGCGTAGATGCTATTAAATATGTTTTGATGTGCTTGTCCCATAAGGTCGTCAGTTGCATTTGGATTGGACACCTTGAGCTGGATTGTGTTGTGGAAAAATCAGGACCCATACACCAGAATACAAACCTTTTATTGCCACTAACGCTTTGCCCAGGATAATATTATATTATTTACATGTCAGGCAGCAAAGTTTGCTTGGCAAGTCTTCTGAGCATTCTTTTCTCACATTACACTTCAGTAGGCCGATGAATTTGCCTGTGGTGCCAGCCTTTCATGCAGTTTGCTTGTTGCGCTGTTTTATCCTTCAAAGGCTGCATTGATTTGCCCCTGATGTGGATTACCCTGGCTGACTCAGCAAGTGAAGCACACACACGATGCAAACAAAATGAACATCACACATGTATTATAAGATAAAAGATATTTTAATATCAATGTTTGTCCTTGGGCTCATTCAGGTCAAAAAAGTGAGGTCTACCTGCTGCTGAACCACATGTTGATGGAGCTAAGCTGCTTCTGCTGCAGCAGTTCAGGAGTCGGCACATCATCCAGCAACACTGACAGACCTGCGTTCAGAAGGACACCACCACATGATTGTCAATCCATTATGCCTGTAATTAATAGATATACTTATATGTAACTATCATATTTATGGACATATTTGAGTTTTATTACATGTTGGGCACCTGACAGATTGCACCAGTGCTGTGGCTGTCGGATCCTCTAACTAACTTTTCACAGCAAATGAGCAACAGCAAATTGCTCATTCTGGTCAACCTTTGACCTGCTTCAGACATGCATACCAGCCATCAGAGGGCAGGCTGAGACGAACCTAATCCGCACTTGGAGTACGTTGCTGCACTGGCAATGCTACAGCTGACAGGGAAGTTCATTCTCGTCATCATTCTGATGATAACAATGGAATAGAATAATGGAAAACAATTGTGCCCATGCCCTGTGCCCATATTGGAAAACACATGTTGAGCTTTTTGGGTGCACCTGCTGGCTGGTTGATTCTTACCGCCTTCTTGCAAGGACTGCTGTGCCAGGTACAGGTGCATACTGGCGGCGACCGCCTCAGGCGTTGCTGCTGTTTCTGCTGCTGCTGCTGCTGCTGCTGTTCCTCCTGCTGCTGCTGTTGCCTGGTCTGTTGGGTGTGGTGAGGCTGCAGCGACTGCCTGCGCCTGTTGCTGCTGCTGCTGCTGATGATGATGATGATGATGATGATGTTGTTGATGTTGTGCTGCAATGTCCATCAGCTGTCCGAGTGTGCAGGCAACTGAAGTGTGGTGCTCAATATCGCCAAAGAAGTTGCTGCTAGGGGCATACATTGCCTGCGGACACAATATGCGGCAGCAGCGAGCATGTTCACAAGCTTCATTTTCTGCGCTGTCACAGAACAGCAGACCGTGTGGCTGTAAAAGCAAACCAGATAACAGAGGATGGTTCACCTTCAATCAATGGTTATTGGAGAAACACTGCAGCCCATGAAGGACATGTGTGCAAAATCACAGTTGCTCCAAAACGGCTGACCACACAGCTTTCAAGCATCGCAGCTGCTGGACGCCGGCCCATCGCATCAAGCGCAGTGACTTTGTCGAGGTGGACGTGATGTCGCCAACCTACATGTTACCTGAACGGTAGCGCGCCCTGCTGCTGCTTTCAAGTACGACAGGCCTTCTTGGCCCGCCCACTTACTGACTGCTGGCCAGCCTACGTTCATCTTTCTGAAAACAGCTGGATACGCTGTGGCTTCAGCTTCATGCAGACCTGCATGCTCTGCACCACCGGTTCTTCTTTCCGACATGACCACACCTGCCTAGTGAATACTCCTGTAGACACGCGGACTGATGCGCCATGCATGACTTGTAACAAAATAGATGCGCATGTGGCGTTATTTAAGCGTTGACATGGTATCCAGGACAAATGCCTAGTAACACATACCACAGTGACTTGTTGTAGACTCAGCCTACAGCTGGCTTTGAGGCATAAGGGGTGTTTCTTTGCCAAGCTGTATTTGGGCTTTGCAGGCACGTCAATGGCAGTTGTTTTGACAAGGCAGTATTATCGTTGGCACAGCATGTTCACGTTGAGATGCAGTCCTGGTGCCGGGGCTAGCAAGCCCATCGTGCGGGCCGAAACAGCTGGACCTTGCACCAGTGACGTCTAGTGTGTTGCAAACACGCCCAACAATATGCAAAAACAAAAAGCAACGCCACCGCCGGGAATTGAACCCGGGCCACCTGCGTGACAGGCAGGTATACTGACCACTATACTACGGCGACCTGCAAGGTCGTTGCTCAGCAGCTACTGGTAGCTGGGCGGATAGGCGGATGCTCAACGCCTGGTTTGCACGGTTTATAATGGACATTGCATGAAATGCAAATTCGTTCAAAATTGCAGCCAAACTGACAGAATAACACAATGACAAGAACAAATAACTGAAGAATATGCGACCAAGCTCATTCCTGCTCATGATTGCACTCAGCTGAGGCTCCTCGTACGGCTTGCCACGCAATGGCAAGTGAGGGTCGGCCACCTCACTGACAGCAATCATCAAGTGTGGGTTGGCCACCTAACTGACAGCAGGAACACACCTCAGAAGTTATGCACAGAAATACCTGCTGGCCTTTTGGCGGACATGAGATATACCAGGTTCCTTGCAGGCATTCCTGCATGAGATGCTACTACCAGGTTCATTCACATGGATGTGGATCCACATGCCACCCACCAGTCTGACATCCGTCATACATCTGTCAATCTGTGCATGTTGCACAATCCCTGCCAAAACATGCATTCGATCCTGGCAGGATGCAACAATAGGCATCAACTCATGATGTTGCCAGGGGGATTGATCAGATGAGCTTGCTGTATGTGCATACCAACTGTGACTCACAGTTGGCAAATATTGTGCAATGCCCAATGAGCCTGAACTTGGCTCGCAAACGGGCGGGTTACTTGAGTAACTTACAACTTGATCACGTGCCAGATCATCAGAACCCTTGGCACCTGGGTGAACAATATGCAGTCATGTTTGTGGGGCAGCTGCTCCTGGGGCTGAAGCCTTCCAGAAGTTCCTCAGTGACAGGGGCTCCTTTGGCAGGGGGCCCGCTGTAAAGCATGCAGTCTGAGAGACATCTGAGACCTGCCACTGCATCCTACATCTGTACAACAATACCCAAAACGTGCAGCATTGAAAGAACTTGACAAGCAATGATCATACTCACAACAGCGACTATTGCTGGTGTCAGCTGCCACACTATAGCTTGGAGCATTGTGAGTAGGCCAGCAACTGTCCTACTGGATGCCAACTTCCACTGTATATATGGCAGTTGAAGCTACCAGCTAGTCTCTGGAAAACGCAGGACTGGTCATTTTCAAAACCCACATAGCCTCAGCATGCCTGTGACACTGTGATGAGGCCTCTCCTGTTCAACAGTGCAGAAGGAACTGTTGATGTACAACTTACAAGGCGACGACAACAGCTGAAATCATATACATTTCTCATGCCACACAGTTACTTACAGATCACTGCAGCGAGTGATGCAGCCATGAAAGCCACAGTCAAGCCCAGCAGTTGGCAAAAAGGCCTGTTGCTGCTGTTGCTGCCACTGCTATACCCCATGCAGTCAAAGGCATCATCCTATAGCAAGCACCTCTCCTCCTCCTCCTCCTCCTGCTGCTGCTGCTGCTGCTGCTAATCTGTCCGATCGTGCTTGCAATACAAAGCTACCTACAGCATCCAACAGTTCCTGCTGCTGGTCCTTAAACCAGTGATTAGCTCTTGGGATGACAAGAAGCTTTGCTCCTCGTATGTGGCGAGCAAGGTCCTGTGCATCAGATAACTGGCAGATTGGGTCAGAAGACCCATGTATCACAAGGACTGCAGGTGGTTGGGGCTGCTGGTGGCTGATAGCAGAGCAGGCAGCTGACATGTCGAGTGAGAACCGCTCTTCCATCTCCTACAGCAGCAGCAGCAGCAGCAGCAGCAGCAGCATGTGTTCTGTCTTACATCTTTCAAGGCAAGATAACCTCTTTTTGATTCTATTATCTTAGAAAAAGGTTGTGGCTCAACATTGCAGACAAGATAGTGGAAGGTTGCGCATTCAGATTTATCATAGAACTTGGTAAATCCAGCTGCCAGCAGTCGCTGCTGTGTGTTTGACCTACCAATGTGCCGCAAACACTGTGTGGGTTTATGCCCGGGGCTTAGCACATCAACAATACCTTCCTGCAACTGCAATATCTTCACTACAACTGTAAATCAGCTACCAAACATACTGTTAGAAGGTAAATAATATATATACAGATAATACATCAACATCTTCATAAAATCCTGGGGGGAAAAACCAGTGTGAACACCTTCACCTCAGCTGTGAGTGTCCAGCATATCTGCACCTCATCTGCATCCCTCCTGCTCACTTGCCGCCAGGGGCCGGTGGCTCGCAGCTGCTGCAGCACATCCGGCCCGTAGCGCTGAGCCATGTTGAGGGTCAGGTCGTAGCGGCCTGCTATCAGCACCACCAGGGGAATGTCCCCGTACTTGGCGCTGTACAGGGTGGAGTTGATGGCGCCTCGGCTGTGGCCTGCGAAGGTGGAGATTGGGCTTCGGGCTCTTGCAGTATTGCCACCTCATTGAGAAATGCCAGATGTGTGTCATGCCAAATGAATTGAGAAGGCAGTTTGTATCATTTTACTGTCAGACTATGCCTGATTATAGAAATATTCAGAATTTCCTTGCAGAGAGAAGTGGTGGGAGAGCTGTGCCCTATTGAATTGAAAGAGGATGGGGAGGGGTTGCTCCCAAGAGCAGAAACTAGGCTTATTGCCATCAAGGGCAGTTTGCTGTGCCGCGCACTCAGAGACACAATGCTCTAAGAGCCTCTGCTGTGTGCTGCGCATACACTTTGTAACCCACAATAAAATTTTTTCTTGCTTTTTGTCAATTTTCATGGCCAAGACGTTTAGCCAGGCAACAGCTTGATCAATCTTACTGCACTGCTGACAGTGGTAGGAGAAATCATTGGCTGATGTTGGCAGTTGAAGCCACCTTGCTGCTGTTAAAGTCTACAACACTACAGCGGTCTGAAGGTACAGCCAGCTGTGCTTGAAGTTACGAAACAGGTAGCAAGCTTGCTTTTGATGTTGCTGCTGCTGCTGCTGCTGTCAACATTGGCGCCACTGCCAACAATGCCATGGTTATATTGTTGCTGTTGTGCAAGTTTGGTCTGTTGATGGCTCTCCCTTACCCAGCAGCATGATGACTTGCTTGCTGTGGTACTGTTCTAGATACGTCTTTGCTGCTGCCATTTGTTCAACTTCCTGCAGCAGCAGCAGCAGCAGCAGCAGCAGTAGCAGCAGTAGCAGCAGCAGCAGCAGCATGGTTGCGTGGACACAGAATCTCTGCAGCAATCACCGTTGATTCAGACCTGGTTGACAACAATATGAATAGCTCGATCGTGCAAGAGAGGAAGCAGGTGCATAATGTGACAGAAAAACTAGAGCAAAGCTTGCGCTGGTGGATGTGCTGTGAGATCAGATTCATTGTGGCTAATCATATTTAACACAGCGGTAAAGGTCCCCCTACTTTCACAACAGTGAGGTCACTCATGCTTGGTGGTGTGATCACATTGTGTGATGTAACACAATGTGATCATACCACCACAGCTGGGCAGCACAACCAGAGATGTTGAGGAGACCACTGAGGAGATGTTGGATCAGCTCAAATTTGCTACGTTTTACCTTCATGAAACCCCCAAACTTAAACTCCCCGCTGCTGTCCATGTTGCCAGCATAATCAAACCTCAAGCTGCTCATACCTAGTCTGCTAGCTAGGTACGTTGCTATGGCTGCAAAATGGAAACCCTGCTTGTGGGAAGCAAACCCGTGGCAAAGGATGGCGCAGTGCTGGGAGTTGAAGGGGGCTGTGATTTGGCCGCTGGCGGACGCTGGATCTGCTGGCTCTGTGAGAATGCCCGAGAGTTGGTTGCCCTCTGGGCATTCAAATGTTATCCTGCTTTCTTGGGCGTCAGCAGACATGGTAGCGTGCTAAGGCTTCTTGGCTGCCAAGTCCAGAGCTGCAGCGGTGTTTGTAAGAGTATGAGCGTGGCTGCCCTGCTGGTCGTTCATGTGTACTTACAGTGGGCAGTACAGCTGCAGCCGATTGTGGGGCCAGAGAGAGACATACGGGTAGTCCTACTGTGTCTTTAGTGCCATCTGAGGTTGCTATATGCCTTAATATACCACAGAAGTGCGTGTAGGGTGGTATCATGCAGCGTGTCCCAACAAACTGTCACACTGGATCGGAGCGTCTTCTGCCGGTTGGTATATTGGCCTGCCAGCTGCGATTCGGCATACTGTATACCTCGCAGATGTGAACTTTACTGAGATCCGAAAAAAGTTGCGAACAGCCTCACTCAAGTGCCGGGACATAGACTGCTTGTGCTGGTCCATTCATGAGCATCATCTGGCCCGTTCAAGCCAATACTGGTACGTATATACTGCCTTAGTGCCCCTGCTAAGGTCCCACAGGCAACACACATCGTGGATAATACAGAGCACCTGTGCAGCATCAGCAGCTCCAACCACTAGCGGTTGCCATCATGCACACCATTTGGACGAGGGCAAATACCGTAGTAACGTTTTTTGCAACGGTTGTATCCGTAGTATGCGTACTAGTGACCGTCACAGATGTCTTCCACAAGTCAGACCCTCCAGTGTCAGTACAGCTGACAGATGTCAAGCGACTAGCAACACATAGAGGAAGGCAGGACCAAGCAGCTCTTAGCATGAAGCTAAATGCGGACCTACGGAGCGCTTTCAGCTGGAATACCAAGCAGCTGTTCGTGTTTGTGCAAGCGGAGTATCAAACAGCAGAGAACAAGGTCAACCAAGTCGTGCTGTGGGACAGGATCATTGAGCGTAAGGAAGATGCTCAAATAAAAATCAAAAATCTCAAACAGAAATACGCCTTCATTGATCAAGGGCGCAACCTTAGGGGCCTGCCTCTCAACCTCACAGTTGTCTGGAATGTTATGCCCAAGGTGGGACGGCTGTTCATGGTGCAGAAGACGTTCCCTGTTGGGAACTTGCCAGATGAGTACACGAGCTAGCAACATAGAAGCGGTTGTGTTATATGATAGCTTTAGGGATTATCTTTGGGAGGACAACATGGTGTCATGGAAGGACAGCAGCAGCAGCCAAAGCAGACAGGGCAACAACATGCTATTGTTTGTTTCATCAACAGCAAGAGCAACTCCTTGGGTTTAGTAACGCAGTCACATGCAGGATAGTGCAAGCAGCAGTCCGAGCCACAAAGTCGCAGCAGCAACAGTCAAAGTGCAATGCCAGAGCACTTCTGTACGTGATTGTGCAGCATTGCCAGCTACAGCAGCAGTTTGGGCAGGTGTCAAGATCAAGCTGCATATGTGCTTGCTTTGGACATTGGAGGACAGCAACTCATGCTGCAAAGTACTATGTCCATGGCTTGGCAGCAGTTGTACAGACTGTGTTGGCAGCAGCGCACAGTTGCACCGCATCCTGAAGCTAAACAGAGCACAATGTGCCCAGCATCCAACACTCCCATCAGGCTGCTCTTGAGACAGTTTAGCAGCATTCATAGTCTGAGATGTTTATGTAGACTGATCACCGATTTGGCTTGAATGTGGTCTGATCGCACGGTTGCAGCACTGGCAGTTGTCAATGGCCGAAGTTTCAGGCTGATGCATATCATGAGTACAACAAGTGCCACTCACTATGTCATTGTCAGCAGTCTTGTGGCAGTAGGAGGGTCACTTGCTATCAAGTTGAACATCTGCCAGTGTGATGCAGAACCTGGTGCACTGCAAGGTTGTCATTGGGCTGCAGGGAAATGGCTATCGTGTGCTGTTGTTGCTTTCAACTGCCAGTGACTCGGCGTTGCACGGGCAATTTGCATATTCAATGCATTGGATGCATCTGCTGGCGAGCCAGATGCAGACTGCGGAGCTGGTCTCGACGAGAGTGAATTATACTGGAACGGTTCCAGCTTGTCAACAGTGTTCAGCACCCACCTCTAGCCCTTCTCCCAGTTCACTGGCTAAGAAGCCTTACTGCTTACCAAGTCTACCGGGTCCCCACTGCGGCAGCTTGGGCTGCTTGGGTCATGACCCTATTTGATCAATAGGGACAACGCAAACATGTCCTGCATATGCAACACCACGCGTCAATCATCGTGCGCCGAAGGTTGAGGTGTGACACACTCAATGGCGCTCACCTAGACGTAAAGACCTTGTGAATCAACGATCAGAAACGGTGCCGCACCTCGGAGCCGTGTGCCGACAAGCCAGCGCCGTGATGTGAGCTAGCTGTCAATGCAATTGTGTGACTTTTACGGCTTTCAGGGTGAGCTCACTCGAGTCAACTGGATCGCGGGGCGTCATATGACCACGGTGGTAGCAGCACTGCCGCGATGCGATGCAGTACTGGCTAGTCGGAGTCCGATGATCGGAGCCTTCGCGCTAGCCCGTGTCGGCCTGGCGGCTGATGAACATCAAAAGACTAATCGTAAACCATTCACGTATGGCGCGTCGTGCTGCAGCCTGAACGGCTGAACGTTATCAGAAGAGCGTCTTCAAGTTGACTCTGGAGGCCCTCCTTTCGAATACAGTGCAATCCATGAAAACAACGAAAAAATTCTCACTACTGACAGCCCCTGCCCCATCCAGGACGCTGCTGCGGTACACTCTCCGCTGTTAGTACATATGCTCGGCCGTTGAACACATAATATGTTCCTGCTAGGCCTGGGACAGGCAACAGCGCGCATGTTCTAAGATTGTTATGCAGTAACAACTAATAACATCAGTCATAGGAGTTGCCAAAGCACGTAGTAGCAGCAGGCTTCAAGGCAAACTGACACTTGCATGATGCACACTGGGCTGACAGGCCATCAACAGCTGACAGCCATAGAGGCCACGTACAACGGTCCCAAGCCTTGGCTGAACAGCTATGGCAACATGCAGTTTTGAGTTTACTCATGTTCATCACTCAGTGCAAGCCCTTAAAGACTGCTATCAGGATGCCTGCCTACCCATTGCCCCACACGGTCCTGCACCCAAGAGAGCTCGTCCCCCTGTCTAAAGGGATACAGCAGCTGTCCTGTCTCAACTATTGCTGCTTGCCTCTTGACATGGGCTTCTGATAATAAGTCATACACCTGACAAGCCCCTGCAGGACATTTTGAGAGCATCTCTGCATCACACGCTTGCTGCAACCGCTGCATATCTATGCTGTTGGCAAACTCAAACATACCTTTGTAATCGTTTGCAGCTATTGCTGCCTGCCCCATGCACGCTAGTGCATCCCAGCCCTGTGTGTAGCTGTAGAATGGCCACTGGCCAGGAGAAAGCTCTACTTCTGTGACAGCTAATTCCTCATAAGAGTTGGTGACCGGGCTGCTGTCTGTGGAGGGCACTCGTCTGGCGGGTGCTAAGCTGTTGCTGCTGTTACGGTTGCTGCTGCGAGGGTCACCATAGGACTGAGGGATACTGGTGGTACCTCTTCTCCTACTTCCTGCAGCCCTGCGTGATGCCCCTGGTGCAATCTGTGCAGCCATCTTGGTATTGTGCCAGATCCGCTTCAGCTCAGTCCCATAGAACTGCTTCAACCACCTCTCCAGGGTCACCCCTTGGCAAGACTGCAGCTGCATCCTGTGTGCTGTTGCTGTTGTTGTTGCTGTTGCTGCTGCTGTGGGAGCCTCTGCCGTCGGTGGCTGTGTATACAGCTGAGTTGTTGAAGCTTCTTTTGTTGAAGCCGCTGATTCAGGGGCCAAGGCAGCAGAGGGAAGGAGCACTCTAACAGTTCTATAATACCTTCTCTGATTCTGGACACAGCAGCAGCAATCGGCAACAAGCAACGGTCAGTACACCGTGCTGGCAGCATAGCAGGTGTCCATACCAGCACCCGTTTGCATTTGAAACTGCATACTGTGCTTGGCGTGACAGCGAGCTGCCTGTACAACACACTCACACTGGTGAAATATCATAAGTCTGCTCGTGCATGCACAATTGGTACACTGTGACCAATGGCCTGCCCACAGTGGACCCTGGCAGAAAGTCGCTTCATCCAGCCGTTGAGCTGCTGCTGCTAAAAATGCAACAGTTCCGAGCCACTGCCATCATGATGATGCTCATAACTTTGCATTGTCCTTAGACATACACAAATGCAGTGCTTGAGACACAGTGCTCCGATTAGGCCTAGCGGTGTACTAGTACTCAGAACTCTAGTTGAACCGCAGACTCTGCGGCAAGTTGCCAAGTGATACACACCCTTGTAGTGAGAGCTTCAAAGGCAGTAGGGCTTGCAAACGCGTCACCTGTTGGCCAGCCATCCTTGTCCACCATCAAAGCTGTGATATACAGCTGGTATTCCCCTTGTACAACCACAGGTGTAACCAACATCACTGCTATTGCTGGCTTGCCTGCAAAGTCGGCTCCAGCAGATTCCAACCATTGCCCACACTCTGTTGCTAAAAACAGAGTATTGGAATCAGCGGCTGAGGCTTTGAACTGTTTTTTGGCCACAGGCGGCCAAGTCGTGCCTGTGGTTGCATGGTGTTGGAGGATCCGGCAGCAAATATCTAAGCTACCCAGGTCATTGCTGCTTGGAGGAGAGGGGAGCGGAGCTGCTGTTGGCCTTCTGTTACTATCTGCAGGACCTGCAGCTGCTGCGGTTGCTGCAGTTTTGACCGGCTGCCTCAGAGATGCGTGGCAGGATACAGCTGCTCTCCCGTGCTGCTGGTCCTGCACATGATTGAGGCCAAGCAGTGTCGTCACCATCCGCCCGTGAAGGACACAATGTTGTGAATGAAATAGATCCTCTGGGGCGCCCCTCTGGGGCCAGGTTGTATGGTATGGTATGTATGGTAATAGACTGCTGCTAGCAACGGTCTGTTGGTTGCCTCCAAAACAACCTTGAAGGAGGCCTGAACATATTGCAGTCATCGGATGACCGCCGCGGCCCGAAGAGTCAACTGCATCGGATGTATGTAGGGCTACTATTAGGAAATTAACACCGTGCCTGAGGCAATCTGGTACTAACTAGACTATGATCATGGCCATTAAATGGTCACTTGCAACAGCTTGCAGCAAATATACTAGCAACATCACATGCCCCTGCAAGTGGTCATACTGCCGTATATACAGGCTACATAGCTATGCATGTGCATGCCTGCAAGTAGAGTACACAGGGGCCACTGGCCTGCACATGCGACCTGGTCCGGCAGCTGCTTGTATGAGCATGCAGTATAAAGTTGTGTAACCGCTTATGCAGTCACGTTCGTGTGTCATAGACGCTCACTGACTGAGCATCTCATGAAATAGGGTGCTTCACCTGCTTCAGCGCTAGCACACTGGCGATGGGCGCTGCAGCTGGACCAGCCCTGGTGTATCTGCTTTGAGGGTGGATGTCATGGTGGGATGGCTGTCTCAATCTCAACAAGCTCCCCTGATGAAACGTCGAGACTCGCAAAGCACACAATTGCATGCTGCTGATGTTAGGCTTGAGTCCAAGGCAGAGCCCCTACTGGGTGGAGTATTCTGCCTCGAGCCTGCCGACTCTACGGATTTGAGGCAACTAGCACATAATTTGCGTCACTTTGAGAGTACGTATCGTTGAAAGCGCATGAATTCTCATTCAACTGAGACTCGTCCTCAATTGCCTCCCAGACAGCTGCAGTTTAGGCAGCATACGAAGCAGCGTGTCCCTAGAACGTGCCTCAAGCCTGCTGTGATGTCAACATAGCTTTGGCCAGACTCTTTTGATCAGGCGCGTGAGTGCTTCGCAAACACGCGGGCTTAAATGACGCGGCCTTTTCTTTTTACCCTGGCAAGTCCGGACTCGAATACGGATTGGTGCTAGTATCGGGTCGATGATTGACCATGAATCGCCTACATGTAACCAGGTTAATGATGCTGCCTTGTTTGCATGGGTTCTTGAGATGCGTACGCGTGTCAACTGTGGCAGACTGTGCTGGAGATGGCTCCCCAATATATACCAGAATCCTCAGTACACAATAAGCGTACTTCTGCTGAACATGCAGCATTGAAACCACTGTCAGCACTGCCAGCTGGCAGGTGTATAGGAGGCACAAGTACGCTGCGCACTGCAGTACGGTACTGCAGTACAGCAACTGTACAGTACTGATTTGTCCATGAGTGCTGCAAAGCACCCCTGCCTTACAGGCAACCTCACGGCTTCATTTACGCCCCTACATTGCCCAAGTCGACCCATGCCCACCACTTTGTGGCATCCAAAAAGTCAAACTACAAATGCCGTTGTGCCACAATCCAGTGGCCCCCCAACGCATGTCAGTGCATTTGTCATAGCATCTCAACTTGCTGCATGGCTCCATTTCTACTACAAATGCCATTGCGGACGTGTGACCAGTCATAATGAACTAATGGGGCTTGCCGAGCTACAGACGTGCCATGCTAACATGCGCACACTGCATGCTGCCGGTTAAGGGGAGCCAAGTGGCCCAACTCGTGACTCAGGCAAAATTGGTATGCTTATACTCAGCCTTCTTAGCTCGCACATCATGGCAATGGTATTATTGCTGTGCTGCATACTATGCATGCTGAGAAACCGCTCACTGCAACTCAGTGGCTCATGGGAACTCCTCCCGGAAGGAAGATGTCGTCTCGCCTGCTGTGGCAGTGAAGGCTACTTTTCTGGGTGCTTGACAGCATTGCTGTTGGGCTGCAGGAGCTGCAAAAACACTCCACTGCAACATCTTTCAACTATTGCCATTGGTCTGAGCCTGCAATATAAAGACATGGAGTACAGAAGCTGAACTTGTAAGAACTGTTTTTAGAGGACAGGCATGCTTGACTAGCACTCCCTGTGAGTGCAGCTAACAGCACACGAGCTCAACGGCAGACGTCTGCATCCAGAGCCGGCATTGCTCAGGTTGGTGATGACGTTGGGTACTGCATTGATGCTGTCAATGGTGAGTTTGTGTCATCGACGTGGCCTACAGCGCATGATGCCTGTAGGTGTGCTGTTGCTCCTGTTGTTCAAATAGAAAACAAGATGACAGAGCGTGCAGGACTTGGCTTCAAGGTCACTGAGCACTACAAGCCTCACAGTCTGGGCTTGCTGCTTCAAAAGCATTATGCTGGCCTTGTTAACTCACCACCATTGCAAGGGTAAGCTTCTGCATCTTCAGAAACATGTTCAGGAATCCATTGTTCCTGCTGGGTGTCAAGCTCTGCTTCAACCCCAACATCTCGATGAACCCTGGCTGAACGCTCAAGATCTCTGCAGGGGTACAGCCACTAAGCCCCAGCACCAGCAGCGCTGCTAAACCCTTTGTGAGCTGGCTGTCACTGTCAGCAGTCCAATATATCTTGCCGTCATCCCGCAACTCTGGAACCACCCAGACCTGTTTTTCAGATGATGACATCAACGGTAAGAACAGGCCAAAGATGCACTATGCTGTGACATGTTTCAACATGGGCTCCACACTCAAAAGTGGCAACAGCAATGACGCTGCTGCTTCTCGTGCTATTACTGGCACTGCTATTGCTGAATGCTGCCAGCACAGCTAGTAACTCCTGTAGACGTTTAGCAGATTTTTGACAGGCCCCACAGGAGCAAAGCATGCTTTGGACCCTTGATGGCTGTGCATGCGGCTTCCAAAAGCTTACCTGTGAAACACAGCCTTCTACTTTGTTTTCTGGCTTGTGTTCATCAGCTGCCATAGCTGGTAACTTGGCTGCATAGAACAGTAGCTGCTTGTATCGTGCCATGGGATCCGGTACCTAGCAGTACAGCAGTCTCAGATATCACATAAGCGCAGTACCCTACTGCCGCAAAAGGTGCAATGACGACTTGACTGTCGATATAGAACTGATTCAAATGAAAATTTATTCAAAGGTTTTGTGGCAGTACGGTAAGCTAGCATGCAATCATGAAAGCAGCGCAGCTTGCTTGTGGTGATTGATGCATGGCTTTATTCGCATTGCGTCATCAACACATTCCTTCAAAAATGCTTCTTGCCGCACACAATGCCGCTGAGCAACACATGCAACTTGATTGCAGCAATGCATGCCGCATCTGCAGTGAGATCCTGATCCGACAAAGGCTTTACAAACAGTTTGCTTCTTCTTACCATTTGAAACGCTCCTACAATCTTTTGTAAGCTGGCTGGCAGCTCTGAGACTTTCTGCGCTGTGCTCATGCAAACACACTGCAGTGACAGGGCCAGCATCAGTTTGTGATTTTTCTGCTGTCAGTGACAGGCAGGGCGGTGCTGGCAGAACACGGCTCAACTTCGGCCGGCTCACCCGACACCTCATTGTTCTTGGCAATCTCTGGTGTCTGACGAGTGCCGATTGCGAGTGTGCTGCATGGGGTGGATGGTAGCACGCGCTCTGGCCTTTGCTTGCAGCTAGCATACTGTCTGACACTGGTTTGGGATGCTTTACGCAGCCAAATAACGATATACAAAAAAAGTTACAGTGGAGTGAATTTCTCTGAGTCCCCTTTTGAAAGTGGTGGGCCAGCAAGTAATGCAATCGACCCGCAGAGCACTATACGAATTGTCTATATAGATCGCTTCTGAATGTACGCAACATGGTATAGCAACCATCAAGCATGATATCGAGCCGAAGGTGGCATCCAATCGGCAAAACGCATAGGACCGATACATAACAAGTAATGCTGCCTCGCAGTTGACTGTTTGCTGTGCAAAGTGGTTGGTTACAAGCTGAAGATTATGACCTTGCTGACTGGGGTATTCGATTTGGCATGGTTGTGTTCTGTGCGAATCAATCGACGGTTTCGATGAGGTGCAAGCTCGCGGAAGTCTCAGCCTACATGCTATGGTCTGGAAGATAGTAATACTGTGTTTAATAGTCTCTGCTTCTGCACTTGGTACTTGGCTTGGTTGTGTCTGGCCGAATGGGCCCCATGCAGCAGTACACAATGCACACCCTGTGTCAGGCATGGCACTGCGTCAAGGCAGGCGCTTCTCGATGGAGGATCGGACAGTCGTGGAAATATCTGTGCTACCAGGAGGTGCCTGTTGCAACAGTGTTGAGTACACGTATGCCGCGGGTAAGCTGATCTGTGTCAGAAGTGCTGCCTGTTGTTATCATAGTGCCGTGAGCCCCTGTTTCGCCTTAGGCACCGCATATTCTCAGCTTCGACAAATGCCACAATTAGGCGTACCTGTAGCATGTTCTGGGATACTAGTCATGGGGTGCACCAGGGGCTGCAGCAGCTGCCAGCTTGTAAGTGGGCCACTGTCACTCAAGGGCCACAGCAGCGGCCTACGACCTGGATTTGACAAACCTTCCATCTGCACCAACCGTGTTGCATTCCATCTTCTGTTTTCATGATCAGTGTCTTGCTTGTGCTTGTCCATACCTGCTGCAGTCTATGATGGCCATGAGGGGTCAGCTGCTTGCAACATGCTCCAGCAGCAGCTACACCCCTTAGTACGGGCAGCAGCTGCCTCGACATGGCAATCCAACTGCTCTATACACACAAGGCGGTTTCAAACAGCCCTGACACTTGCCGCTCACCGGCTCAACAGCGAATTTCTTTTCAAGGCACAAAAGGTGCAACAAAGCAGCACAGAACTTCAGACTGAGGCGGCATCTGGACTGCCAGGGACCACAGGCAATGGCAGCAGCAGCAGCAGCAGCAGCAGCGATGAGCATGGTGTGTCAGAAGCTAGCTCCAGCACCATCAACACTGGGACCGCTGGCTTGTTCCCAGACGCAACAGCTGCAGCCGGTACAGCATCATGGGACGGCGATGATGGTTCCACGGCAGTGTTTGCTGTGCTGGCAGGCCGGCAGCTACTGATCGGCAACGTTGGCAACTCCAGAGCAATCCTGTGTACCAGAAGATACAACAGCAGCACCAACAACTCTAGCAATGAGTATAGCCAGCAAGCTTCAAGCCGTTCTGACAGCCTTGCACTGCAGCAGCGGACCAACAAAGCAGCTGCAGTCGGCAGCAACCAGCACCGCAGTAGCCCTGCAACTAGCAGTGGCAAGGCAATAGCAGCATATCCTGCTGCCACCTCTGCTGCCAGCAGTTGCCAACCCCTGGCTAGGTCTGTAAGCAGCAGTACCAGTAGCAGCAGCGCAGGCACCTGCCTTGTCAGGTCAGTCTCGCCACATGACCCTCCTGCAGAGCCGCTGAGAGCCATACCGCTGTCAATAGACCACACACCAGCCAGGGAAGATGAAGCAGCACGCATACAAGCTGCAGGCGGACAGGTTTTTGCAAACCCTGCTACACCTGGCGGCAAACTTAGGGTTTTAGGGGAGCTGGAGGTCACCAGGTCTTTTGGAGACCAAGGGTTTCAGGCCCATGGGGTAATACCTACACCAGAGTTCACTGCGTATGACTTGCAGCAGGGCGATGCTTTTGTGATACTGGTCAGT
The DNA here is from genome assembly GCA_018290735.1 of Coelastrella sp. MACC-549. Taxonomy (NCBI): domain Eukaryota; kingdom Viridiplantae; phylum Chlorophyta; class Chlorophyceae; order Sphaeropleales; family Scenedesmaceae; genus Coelastrella; species Coelastrella sp. MACC-549. Next base: position 24,477 of record JABEVS010000031.1, read on the forward strand.
GATGGAATTTTAGAGGCTCTGAGTACTGAAGAGGTGTGTCAGCATGCTTGGGGAGCCTGGAGTGGTTCCAGCAGCATCAAGACAACCCCTCCACCCCCACCTGCTTTGGCCTTGACTGGGCAAGTGGCAGCAGGTGATGTACAACAGCAGCAAGCGGCCAGTAACCAAAATTGTGCTGCAGCAGGAGACACTGTAGCAGCTCTACAGGGGTGCTGTGACTGTACTCTACAGCAGAAGTTGATGCAGGCGGCAGGAACAGCAGGGTTTGATAGGGGGGTGGTGGTTCAGCGGCGAAAGGGCCAGCGGTGGGGTGCCAACAGATCTGTGCTGGAGCAGCAGCATCTGCAGCAAGCAGCCACTGATGCCACTGTCCCTGAGGGAGATGAAGTGGTAAGCACACTTGGAGCTGAGTTGCAGGAACGGTGTGAAGGGGCCAAGTACAGTCCCCAGACAGCTCCAGATCGTGCAGAGAAGCATCTTGTCCTGCATCAGCAGTCCTTGCAGCAGCAACAGGACGTGAAGCCCGTAACAGCGCTTGTGAGCCACAATGGAGCAGAGGAGCCTGACATGTGCAGTGAGCTACTCAACCAGTGCAGTCCGCCAGATGCTGGGCATGATTCTGGTAAGCAGTTGCAGTGCCTCTGTGCTTTTTTGTACTTTCTTACGTGCTGCTGATTGTCTGCTGTACCCCATGGATTGCAGGGGCCTTTTCAAGATTGTCAACGGTGGCCTGCTTCTAGCTTTTCTGTGCAAATCATGTACACTGCAAATGCAGGAGAACAAGCAGGTCGCATTTGAGCAGCAACCCTGACAGTAGCTTGCACACCTTGCTGCCACTTGACATGTCTGTGCATTTGCCCTATGCAGACTCTGAACTTGAAGTCCATGAACTTGAAGTTGTCCCAGTTGTTTAAGAGGGCAAATGCTCATGTTCAACTTCCATCTGCAGGTGACACCTGCGGCGCTGACAATGATAGTGACCCATATGCCGAGCTCATTGATGAGTACAGTGTGGCTGACAAGGCGTATGGACATTGCATTGACCCCATCAACATAACAAGTCCTTATACCCTACCGCAAGCAGTAGCACTTAGACTTGTTGGTGAGGCGTACAACAGACTTTCTATGGATAATCTGGCTGTAGTTGTGCTGGATGTGCGGCACCTAGCGGCACCAACACTGCCAGATGCAGCCAACACGCATCATACGCTTTTCTACATGATTCAGTGGGCTGCTTCATGGTTTGTTGGTAAAGTTTTGACCTTGGCAGCCGTGCTGCATGATCGGGTAGCAACCTTGTTTAATATCATTATTCCGACTCAACTGTTAGAAGCTGATCAGTTTAAGCTAGTGCAGATGGGCCAACATGTGCTCACTGCCATAGCGGAGGGTGTAGGTTCACTAAGCCAAAGGCCAGACAATGCCCAGAAGATTGGTGACATGGCATCGAGTGGCTTCAGGGGCGATGGCGGCTCATCATCCCCTTGCGTTGGAAGTCATTGTGAAACTTTGGGCCTTCATCTTCTCCCATCAGCTGATGCGGAAGCTTTGCGTGCATTAGATGTCTTGCTGCCTACCTGCGGCGTCCATGAGTTGATAGAAACCAGTGAGGGCTTGTTTGTGGGGCCCCGAGGCTTGTGGTTAGCAGGTACGAGCCGTTCTGGCTTGGATGCTGCTGCTGGAGGTCCACTGAAGACAGAAGTGGTGCATGATGTGGCATGTGATGGTGCACATAATGATGATTGCATCACTAGCGGCGCAGTCAGCGTGACCGCTGATGGCCAACTGTATTCAAATGCTAAAGACACAAACAAGTTGACTTCTGATGGCGTGAAGGGGGCGGCAATTGTATGTGAGGATGGCCCTGTGGCCTCTGCAGATGCCCAGACCATGCAGAATCAGGGGGCTTTTGACCAACAGCGTAACTACAGGCTGCTGGAGCAGTTGGGCAGTGTTTTTCATCTTGAGGCTGACCACCTGCATCTCCATCCGGTCCTGGGCACTGATGAGGTGCCAGTTGCTCCATCACAGCCGCCTGAAGGCCCATATTACGGAGATTCTACTCCAACTGCTCCAGAGATGGATCTTGTTGACTTGTCGCTGCTCAGCATCTCCAGGTAAGCTCATTTCAGACCAGCGATCAGATTTAATGGCTTGAAAAACTATCTGATGTCAGGCAGGGCTGATGATGAGAATGACGACAGCCACAGCTCATCACATTGGCGCTCATGTCATCCACAGCAGTGCAGAGGTGGTAATCTGCCATATTGGGTTTATCCATGAGTTTATTTTTGGCAATGGTTAACAGTATCAAGTGCAGCATCACAGCACAGGAGATCTTTCACAGGGCAACTCTCAATGCTCTATCAAGCCTTAATTGAGAGACCCACCTCTTTCCCCTGTGCTATGACACGACTATGTGAGCATATGCAGCAGACAATACTAGGTCCTCATTTGTGTATCTGAATCTGTTGTTGTTACTGTGATGTCTGCTTGCAGGCATGTGCGACCACATAATATGTTTGATGAAGACTTCAGGCTTGAAGGCGTGGATCAAGCCAGACTCAACTCTGTGCAGCAACCCAACCAGATGCAAGCCATGGTCGCCAGCGGACAACAGTACTGCCAGTCACTGCTGCAAGAAAAGGAGTCACAGCAGCCAGTAAGTGCAACACCCAACGCTGCAGATGGCATCGCCAGCATTGATGGTCAGGCTGCTGACATGAGGCCCGCCACAGACGAGGCTGCAGGGTTCCTTTCAGTCTGCTTGGTGGGTACCGCTGCAGACCCTGGTGTCATTGTAACACAGGGCGGTCAGGGTTTGTCTGCAGTTGTTGAAGCGTTGGCAGCTGTACCTTTGCGGGATGATGTAGAGGCAGCCATCATCCACCCAGGCGAAAGCTTTGATGTTGCTGCTCTTCCCCAGAAAAGGGAGTCTATACTGCATGATAGATTGCTAGAGCCTGCCTGGGGCGACGTGTATAAGGAGTCTCACAAGGTATTGCCACATCAGCCACTTGATGACAATCATCATGGGCTAGGGCTACTGGTTAAAGCAGGGTTGTTGATGATGGCAACTTCAAGGCCTGGGAGGGTATTGTTGAGTAGGCACCTTGGGTCACAACATGGCCCACAGCACCATGAAAATCCAAATTCTAAGTTGTCCAGTTCTGTTAAAGATGCTTCCAGCACTCCTGTTGCTTTGCAAGAGCAGCACATATTACAGCCCATTAGCAGCCCATTATCGAGTGTTGTGCTCAAGGCTGGTTTCCAGAGCCGCTATCGGCTTGGGAAGCAGGCTGGGCGTGGCCACTTTGGCGAGGTGTGGTTGGCTACCCGATTGGGTACTTCTTTGTCAAATGAAAGAAGCGTTCTTCGTAGCAAAGGTGGGCCAGCAGGACTGGTCAGGGGTGTAGAAAGTGGGCAAGCAGGGCATGTCAGGGTAGGTGATAATTCAGAAGCTGAAGAGGGTGTACTTGTTATTAAGAGGGTTTCTGGGACCAGCAGTGAGGGAGTCAAACGATCTGCACTTCGAGAAGCATACTTTGGGCAAGTCCTTCAGAAGCGCAAGAGGCATCTGGCAGCACAAGTCTCCAAACAGCGGACTGGCATGGACAAGCAGTATGCAGTTGATCCACCAACTGCTGAATCCAGTGCTGAAGCACTTCTTGCTGGTCATGAGCATTTGGTGCGGTTCGTTGAGGGCTTCACAACCAAGCCTGAGGGTGATGTGTGGCTGGTGTTTAGGGTAAGCTGGGGCGCTTCTAGCATCAAACATGTGAGCTGTTGTATGAGCTTTTACGTGCCATGCAAGGTGCTATATATACCATAAGTATCAGTGTCTAAGCTGCAGGGTGTAAAGAGGGCCTATGTAGTGCTGTAGGTGTCTAGTGAGTAGGTTTCTTTTGCTGCTGTTGTACTGTTTACCCAAGCCCAGTTGTTTCCCTATGATGATGCAATCCAGGGGCCCATGGTTGTTACAGTGGTGGACTTCAGCTGCATGATGTTTAGAGACTTGTGGTGCTGGTCTTAGACTCAGTCTTATTCTGCTTATTTGATTATGCCTGCATGAGTAATAATGTTTTTAAAGCAGCCCAGATGGCAAATGATGATAATAAGGAGCAGCCCCTGTACTATCAACTGCTCTATGTTCTTTTTAATAGGACGCAGCCGCCACAGAAGGCACTAGATGAAACCGTTGTCTCTGTAGTGTAATACGTTAAGGATAGCCATAATCACAATGCATTGGCTTGTGTTTATGATCCTTCACTGATAGCCGATCTCACACTGCATTGTCCTTTGTCATGTTGTGCAGAATGAAGGTAAATCCCTCCATGCCTTGATGTATGAAGCATCCAGTATGGGTTGCAAGTCAGGGACACCCCATGGGACAGAGCAGGAGCCTCAAGATCCCTGTGGTGCTCAACCAGGCCTGTCACTTGTTGGTCCTAGCAAGTGGTGGATGAAGACCAGGACATCAACAGACGGCAACCTGTTTGTGGCCTCCATGATGCAGCAGCTGTTGCAGGGGTTGGATGCTCTGCATGCAGCAAACATCAGTCATAGGGATGTGAAGCCGGAGAATTTACTTGTAACCTCAACCGACACTGGAAACCCCAAACCTCCTCAGTTGGAGTTCAGCCAACTCAGCCCTTTGTCACTGCACCTGAGGCTGATTGATTTTGGTTCAGCAGTGGACCTGCCAAGCATCAGGGTGGGGCTGTATGGTGCCGAGGGTACGGCTGGTGGTGAGACTGGCCAGGAGGGTCCAAGCTTAGATGAGTTGACAATCGAGTACGCACCACCAGAAGTCTTTTTCAGCAGCAGGTGAGGAGGGCTGCAGGAGCATTAGCTTATCAACAATATAATTTAACTATACTTGTCAGATTACTTGTTGGGGTTGATATGATTATATTATTAACAGTCTGATAAGCATGCGCCAAGAATACACCTGCAACCTAGCCACCAGGCATGAGTGGAAACCCATCATGGGCAGTTTGCTGCCCATAGCTATGCATGGTGATCAGGTCTTAATGTGGTTGTTGCTATCCCGGATAAGGCTTACACAACGGCACTGCAGCAGCACATCTTCTGCAGTTGTGTACGTGACTTGAGATCAAGGCTTCACCTGTGTGCAGGTATCGTCATCCTCTTACTGCTGGTGTGGCGCAGCTTCATGCGTATGACATCTGGAGTGCTGGTGTTGTGATGCTGGAGCTTATATTGGGTACCCCATCAGTGTTCTCTCCTTCTTCTGCAACTCGAGCTGCCATTGACAGGCAGCTGCACCTTTCTGGGCGGCCCCCAGAGGAGAGGAGACTGCTGTATGTGCTGAGAGGGCTTATGGAATTGTGCATTTATCCACCGAGGGTGAGTGTGTGTTGCAGTTGGCCAGCAACTGGCTGGCAGACCTTGAGTGTATATCACATCTCATGTGGAGCAATTGAGCATTAAATTACTATTTATCTATTAAGTAGAACAGGCTCTGCATGCAGAGTATCTTCATAGCAGCTTGTTGTTGTGGCATCTATCTGCAACCTCAAAACCCTGCAAACACTGGCCGCAGCAGTGCCAACCTGCTGTACTACAGATCAGCAGGTAATATCTCAGGCTGGTAAATGTGCCACATATCTGGAAACACTGCTCCATTCAAAACTCCAGATACTTATTGCAGTAGCAGCATCACTGCCTTCTGCTGTGCAGCAGTAACAGAAAAGGCCGTCACACAGACCAACTTGGCACAGCATTTGCTCCATAAGCAAAAGGGTTTCTTGTGTGACAGCTTGTGCATTGCCGTGTGTCCTTCAGGTCAAGCCAACACCATCATTGCAGCAGCAAGCACCAACAAATTTACACATCAATCAGTACAGCGCACCTCACAGTGACGCGACAGGCGGTGCAGCAGTTCCCATTCCTTGGAGCTGTAGCGATGAAGCTCTACTCCAACTGCTTTCGAGCAGAGACCCACAGGGTATAGGGCTTGAGGGAGGATTGGGGGTGCGCTTAGTACTGCGGTTACTGGCTTGGCAGCCCTCGCAGCGGCCTACAGCTGCGCAAGCGCTGCGCCATGCCTACTTCGTAGCTGCTGATCACATGCTGAAGACGGGCTCCACAGCTACCTCAGAATTTTATCAGAGCATGCTGGTGCACTGTAGTCAGTTGGCGGTTGGTGAGGTCGGCTGGTGTTGACCGTCAATGCTGTTGACAAGCTGGGCCTGTCACATGACCTGCATGTGATAACATCATCAGGATGTTATGTATCACAGCGGCTCTTGATAATCATGTTCATCACTACTGACAGGCAGTTGAATGCGGTTGGGGGTGCCATGGTACCGTGGCAGGTGTGATGCTTGCCAGGCAGGGGCCTGCCTTCAGTTTTCCCTCCAGCCGTGCACACAACTTGGGTGGGGGCACTGCAGTCAAAAGATGTCTCATGAAGGCTGAGAATTTTGTGGAATCCGGATTGAATTTGGTCTGTGTTCACACAGTGGTGTAAAGACTAGGATTTAAGGGAAGGCTTTCACAGCTTTGAAAGCTTAAAAGCAGGCTGTGTGCCTGCACCAGTGCACGTACTACGCAGTTGTACTGCTGGTGAACAATTCATTGGGTCCAGCTAACCTGCATCATGACGGCGTCGGTGGTGCATGGATGGGATGCCAAGGAAGGCTTCAATTATGAGAAGCTCAAGCATATAGGTAATCATTACATGTGATATGTCATCAGATGATTTCAGATTCTAAGTTCAAATTTGCAAGGCCTTGCACAACATGTGTGTTACATTGGTTGATAACAACAAAACAGCGCTGCTACGTGGCTAGCCAAAAAAAACACACACACACGATACTCTCATGCTCACAAAGACAAATTCACAAACAGACTCCTCTAGCGCCCAACAATGCCCTGGCGGCTGTACATGCATGCCGCCGCTGCAGCAAATGGTGTTGCTGTACAGAGAGGCGGCGCCCAGAAGTAATTGTCACGCTGTAGGGGGAAAGCCTTGGCATCACATGCCGCCTGATGCCCACAATGGTAGTGTCTGTCCTTCCAACAGCAGCAGCTGCACCCGGACCAAGATTGTGTGGGCCATTGTCAGCTGACTGATTGCCCTGAGAGCCAGTTGTATCAGTAGAATTTGCGGTGGTTGTTGCTGGACCAACATATCTCAAGGTGACTTTCTTACTCATGGAGTACTTGTCTTGAATCAAGCCTCCAGCAACCGTTACTGCTGCTGCCAGTACTACCATCAGGGCAGCGAGGATGGTGGCTGCACCTGCAATCATTGAGCAAGCAGCAAACAATGACAGGCAGCATAACCTGTGCACAATTAGCCCGCTTGCTAGGCAGATATTCATCATCTGGTACCAGCAGATCCCGGCGGGGATAAAGCGTACAACATGGCAGGACAAGATAAGCTCGCAAGCATTTCAGCAGCACTTATTGAGTAGTACCGCACATTTTGAGATTTACCCAGCAGGCAGCTTTGCTGTGGCTACAACACCAATGCGGGTATTTGATGTTCAATTGAGAGAGGCAGCAGCTTTGCTTGCTATTGTGGCTTACAACTTACCAGGGTCTGCTGCAGCAGCAAGCTCAGCCAACCATTCCATCTCTAACCGTTGTGCAGGACCTGGTAACTGAACTGGCAGCAACCTCAAGGCACCAACAGCAAGGACCAGCAGTGCCAGAAGCGGTACGGCCAGAAGTATGGATGTATCCCTGCAAGCCCTCATGAGGGTCTCATTCAGTCTGAAGAACCTGGCAAAGTGCGGAGTAGCTGATGCAACAGGGCTCAAGAGGATTATGGATGCGCCCAGTACTGACAGGCGGCCTACAGGGCTGTTGGCGCCGGGCAGTAGCACCAGAGCGTTTGCGGTGACGAATAGGGCCGTTGCAATACGCGCTGCTGCCACCACTGCTGCATCAGAGACCTGTGCACCAGTCAGGACAGGGTACCAGGGTATGCTGAGAGCAGTATAGTAGGCCTCAGACTCTATAATCAGCCGGCATGACCCAAACAGACTGTGCTTGCTCAAATACACGACAGGCTTACTGTAGTGCCCGACCTGTTGTGCTTCCAATATCTGCATGCAGTACAGTGTCACATGAGCAAGGCATATCCTTCTGAGGCCCACCTGCCGCATCTGAGGCAACTGAGGCTGCAGTAACATGCCAGCTGACAACAGCATGAGCGGTTTGTTTGCTGGGGCCAAAGTAGCTGCCACTGCAGCTAATGACCCAGGGAGTGGCAACTGCAGGGCATTGAGGACAAGCCCAACCAGGCTGGCCCAGAGCACGGGTTGCACTACTAGCAGCTGTACAGCATCAATGGGTTTCCCACCACCCACGATAACCCTGCAACCAACACCGTATGTATGTTGGAATGAGTTTGTTGGAATGCACAATAATCATAGATTACCGTATTTGTACACATCATTTTATCAAATACCATATATGGTATGTTCGGACAACTTCAATCATTACCAGGTCTGAATAGTCGGCACAACAGGCTGCTTGGAGCAGCAGCAGCCTTGAAGCATCTTGTGCAGTGATCAGCATCTAGGAGATCAAGCAATTAGTGCACTGCAATTGTCCCTCCCTCAAAGCCCAGCGCACCTCCTAGCTGCCAATGCTGCCTCTGCTGCTCCTTCTGCTGCTGTGGCACACTGCCACAGCCCCAACGGTGTTTCTAGTTTGCCATTGGTCCATCTACCAGCGCTTACTTTGCCACTGCTGAAGGTGCGAACACCCGTGCCGCACATGACACCACCGGCCCATTCACCTTCATACATACCTCCCTGTATTTACCATAGCATTGAATGTTTATGCATCGCAAAGCACGTGAACGTACCAATTATTTCATCAGGAAATATAGTAAACAGTACACGGGTGTTATTTGATGAGGAGCTGGGTTGTAGCTGAGCAGGCAACGGTGTTGAATTCTATCGAGACGGAGTGTTTCTTGATGCAATTAGTCACAATGCTGTGGCAAGTGCGCTGGTGTATTCTGGGGATGAGGCCGCCGCCGAGCTGTGATGCCTCTTGCTGCTGTGTGCAACCTTGCAATTGCAGGTCAACTCCCTGCTTACTGGTTGGAACACACTGTCCTTGTGAATCATGTTCAGAAAAAGAGCAATAGTCATCAGTGCAAAAGTCACCAATAGTCACAATTTGCAAAATGCTGCAAGTACAGTCAGGGTCAATGTTGATGAATATACTAATATATATCTGTGAGCAGGCAATGGCACTGTGTAATGCAGAGACTGCTGCTGCAGGGCACATACAACAGGAGGTAAGAAGTTTGCAGCCCACCTTTGGGAAGTAGTAGACTCCTCTGCCATCCTTGACATTGTCCCGCCACTCACCCTCATATCGAGCACCGCTGACATACCTGTTATAGCCCAACAGTTGTAGCAAGCATGAACCACAGGAGCAATTGCAGACTCCGCGGCTCACAAGATGCACAAGACTAGCAGAGAAGTTTAGAAGTATGTATGCACAGAGGCTGGGTGCTGGCACATCAGGGTTTGGGTGCAGGTGTCTGTTGATGATGCAGGATTGATGAATTGTCACGGGCTCTCTCAACCAATGCTGATGCCTTACTTAGGACCTTGGAGATATGTACATACCAGAGACAATACACACATTTTCTATTTACAGCATGAAAAGCCCTTAACAGTCCTGCTTGCTAGTGGAACATGATGCCTGCAACCTGCCACAGCTGCCACAATGATGCTGCTCTTACCATCAGCTGATAATATTCAACGACTTGAAACACCGAAAAAAATGGTCTGCAGCCTGCGCTTGGTTGTGCAGAATCACTTACGTGTACGTTCCTAGCCCCTCTTTTGCCAGTCCTCGCCACTCCCCCCGGTAAGTGCCTCCATCATCATGTTTGTACTCTTCTGGGAATGCAGGACCAGCAGATGCTGATAGCAGGTAACTCCCAGCATACACTGAAAGCAAAACAAACCAGCGGACAACACATAGGCAGACAATGGAACAATGAACAGATCTAAATAGGGGCTGGCCACTGTGGCCTTGGGGCGAGTCTTGCTGATTGTGCCATTGGCTCTGCTGAATGTCTCAGCAGAGCGCTACTGCCGTAGCAACATCAGCAGTGTCATCAGCAGTTGTTGTTGTTGCCTGCTGCTGCTGTAGCTCCTGCTCCTGCTGTCATTGTGGGTTCAAGAGCATGCTGCTGTGGGAGTGCAGGTTGCATTAACTACAATGTGACATCTGATACCCACCTGCCAAAGTATTGGCAATGATGGCACTAGCAGCTGCTACAATGCCTGCTGGGCCTGCTACCGCCTCAATCAGTGGAATTGCAAAGCCAGGGGCATCAGACCCAGCCGTTGCACTCGATAGAAGCGCCCTTTCGCGTTTGTGCTTGCCATTAAATCTATACCTGCATACGAAGAAAGGAGGCTAAGTGCTGGTAACCTGACATGTGTGAAAGCGCTCTTTTATCCCGTTGCTGTGTTTGCAGCGCTGCTGGGGCCTTACCAAGTGAATGCAGCAGATGCTGCAGAAGAGGCAAGCACCACTACTCCTCCCAGCAGAGCTGCCCACGATACAGGCGGCAAACTGCACCACATAAGAAGTTTAAGACTCTGGCTTCAACTTGAGTTTACCGAGCTGAAGTGCTTCTGCCTGACAACCAGAACTTACGAGTTGCACGACTGCAGGATCAGTGCGGGCAACGTCAGATATCCAGCAAGTCTCTGACCTGCCTGTGGACACACCTCCAGTAGTGGATATTTCGCTCAAAAAGTTGCTGTATCGCACTTCCGCTTGCTCAGAAAGATCACCTCAGCGTCTGTCACCGAGAACAGCTGTGCTGAACGTAGTTGATAACCGACAAACAGAAGGGCCCCACACTCAGCTGTGCGTGCCACCACAGCCAACACACTGTTCTCCATGTTCAAGCGCTCAGCATGCTGATCCGCAGGGTTGCCAACTTCACATAATCTGCTGGTTCACTGTCACAGTACTACGGTGGTGTACAGTGTACTGCTTGATCTGCAACAGCCCACCTCACAGCACTGACAGAGCATTGCTTGTATTGCCAGAAGGTTTACGAGCCCCTTGCCTGATTGCCATTAGGCTTGCTGACTGTGCCACATCGACTGCTGCTAACCTTGCTGCCATAAACCCTGACACAGTTGACCCGACTGGGGGATTGCAAGGTACTACTGATGGGTGGTCGCATGCTGCATGCAGTTTCCAGTCAAAATGTTGAGCAACCATCATCTATCTGCTCGTTACTTACAACTGATTCATGCTGCACCTGCAAACTGCACACAATCAACATCTAGCCAGCGTTCAAAGCACGCATCGTATGCTGAGAAGCAATGTCTGGACAAGCCTGGGTGGATTGTAGAGCAAGTCTTTGCTCCTTTAGCACTGGTTTCGTGCAGCAAACAACTATGCTCCTAAACAGAAGGTGGTACCCGCAGGTTGGGTCCTCTGTGCATTGTGCACACCGGCATCAGCAGCAACCTGCTTCAAAAGCTTACTGAAGGCAAAAACAACGCCACCGCCGGGAATTGAACCCGGGCCACCTGCGTGACAGGCAGGTATACTGACCACTATACTACGGCGACCTCTGCGGTCATTGCTCAGCAGCTACTGGTAGCTGGGCGGATCGGCGGATGCATTTCTGCGGACGACCACAAATAATCAAGTGCGTATGTGGGAAAAACCAAGTTGTCCAAAAGTTGTAGCCCACAGCTGTCGAATACAAACGGATTAAACAACCATAAACGTAGCAAGTGTATAAGTGCACATTATTGTGCGAATGGATGGGGGGGCATGAATCATGCAGCTGCATGATGCCCCGGTGACAAGCCCACTGTCGATCGCAGGCCTCGAGTCATCAGGAACAGCTATTTAGCCTCATAAGGCCCAAGTGTTGTACATAGGACACCAAGTGCGGCGCCCGGTTCACTAATTTCCATCTGCAGATGCGTACTACGTTGTACATCTGTAGATGTAGATGCTTACAAGATGTGGTACATGCGTACGCGTATGAGCATTGCCAGTATCGTCGACGTCAATGCCTGTAAGCAATCCTTGCCAACAAGGGAGCAGGCTCCAAATGAATGTCCGCAGGGGACAGAGATAGGGTGGTCAGGATGTATCATTAGTGGGCTTGGGCAGGTGCACATGAAAGGGAATGAGCCCATGTAACATGTAAAAGAAATTGAGCCATGCAACAAGTTGAGATGCAATGGCAACATGTGGTGGTTGTTTCCTTGAGTTCGCCATTGGCCAACAGCAGCTGGCCTTGGGGGCCACCTGATGAGGGATGCTTGTCGTGTGCTAACACAATGCAATAGGTCACCAGCAACGGTTGCTGCAGGTGTGTAGTGTCATACGCGGCGTCCACCAGCCACACTGAGTGCCATTGAATGTAACCTGATTATGATCCATGACAAAATAGAATCCAAATATGTTGATGACTGGCCAAGCAATGCTAGTAGTAGTGGTAGTAGTAGTGGTAGTAGTAGTAGTAGTAGTAGTAGTGGTGGTAGTAGTAGTAGTAGTAGTAGTAGTAGTAGTAGTAGTAGTAGTAGTAGTAGTAGTAGTAGTAGTAGTAGTAGTAGTAGTAGTAGTAGTTGTTGTTGTTGTTACCCTTTCCGGACCAAGCAATGTTTGCATAGATCTACGCAACCTAGAACAGGATTCCAGAAGCATTGCTACTAATAATAATCAGTACTTTGCAGCCATAGCATTTACTGCCATCGGCCCCGCGCCTCAAATCTACCCAGTGAATTCAATCCACTTTCGGACAAGGCGGAGTGCATGATTATCCGATCTCAATTGTGAAGGGGGAAACCACCCAAGAACCCCTCCCATACAATGCCGAGAGCCAAGGTTTCCGTGGAGACCTAGGTGGGGACATCTCGACAAGGGTGACTAAGTACATTCAAAAGCCACTTTCGATCCACACCCCAGCAGAGTCGGGCGCTTGGGTAGGAGCACATTCCTGCCTCCAGTTTACACCGGCCGTTACTACTACTACTACTACTACTACTACTACAAGTTACCTCAAGGGTTTCCACCCGTAAGGAGCCAAATAATGGCTCATGGGGGAAAAAACAGAAACAAACACAGTTACCCCGAAAACTCAGGGAAATGTGCCCCGGTTAAGGTATGAACAGAAGCATTGCTACTGTCATGCGCGACACCAAACAATGGGGTCCTGCAGGTCTCCAGCTCACTTGCTCAAGTAGAGCAGCCAGAAAACCCACCGGGGCCCGTTTGGCTTATGATCATGGGCAGCCCACTGCATGCATGCACTGTTTCCATTTATTGAACTGTGACACAAACCGGCCAGCTGCCATGAAACAATCTAGGGCGTCTCCAACGACAGCTTGGTGACCAGTCCGCCAGCCTTCAACTTGCAATTAACAAAGGCAAAAACCAAGGGCCACTGGCACATCCCAAGGTATGCACCCACTGCTTACACTGCAACTGCATACGCCCAAGCCCGCAGTGCTGCTAGCAGGGCTCACCACACATGTTGCATGGCTCTATCTCTTTCACACATCATCTAGTTACAACCACAGCAGTGAGGACAACTGACATTATGCAGACGCCAGTGGACGCTCTTAATGACCAAGTTGACAGAAGCTCTTGTGGAAGGTCGCAAAGCTGCCACAAAGAACCGGCCCACCAGTCTCAACTGCACTCATTGGCATGTGCAGCTGACAAGGAGCAGGCCAATGTCAGGGAGCTGCGTTGATAGGGCGTTTAAGGCCTTGCAACACATCTATAGTCGCCGCTGCACCTGCCGCAGCAGCTGCTGCTGCAGCCCACATGTAACCAGTGAATGCTTGATACAGCTTGTGAGCTGTAGAAGCTACCGGCAGCTGCAGTGGCAGAGTTGGCCTGCAAAACAGCAGCAATAAACAGATAGCTGTGGCATGGATCACAGAGTTACGGGTAAAACCTGCAGAACAACCATGAATTGATGTAGATGCCATACACGATATCTAATGAGTGACTGCATCGACTAAGTCACCAGATACATATCTACTGACTCAGCTGATGCATTGACATACTAGACATATGTTTATATACATCAGACTGCGTGAGTGACATACTAGATATATGTGTATATACATCAAACTGCATGAGGCACAACCTGTGTCATTCTGCAAACAGTACCACAACACGTGCCATGACAATGATGCTGCGAGACGCCGCATCCTGGGCAAACAGCACTCACCGTCTATTGAGGTCCAGCCGTGGTTTGAGTCTTACAGAAAGCAGCCTCCAATGCAGCCAATGCCGGGTACAACTAAGAAGTGTCTCCCTGGGAACAGTAGCAGCCAACATGGTGTGAGTGCTTCTTCCTGCTGCCTGAAGTCTGACAACCGTTTTGCAACAGGCACCTGTGAATATGCTTTGAATGGCAATGCCATATGTGATACCTTATGTCAGCAAAGTCAGCAGAGGCACCGCCCTGCCTTATCAACAACACAATACCAATGCTGATGCAGTGACACGCATATTGAGGGTACAGGCACACAGGGTGATGACCTGCTGAGAATGAGTATGCCGTATGCCTGCGCAGCTGCATCCCCAGAAAGCCGTATCCTGTTCCTGAAGGAAAAGGTTTGCAGCACTGCTGCATACCCCTATGCAACAAAACCCTCCTGACCACTGGGACAAGCACTGAAGCCTCACAAACACACGGGTTCCATACACACACGCACAATGGTAGTATGCTGCAGCTTGGGATGCAGGCAGGGGGAGGACTACAACATAATGTAGCCCCAGGCAGCGACTGCAACCAGGCAGACTGCGTGTGGTGGTAGCAAGATGCCTCGCTGCATGTGCCACTTTGCGCATGCATCGAGTGTGCATGCGATAATATAACACAACACGACTTCCCAGGCGAATCCAGTCACAGGTGGTTTGCTGCTGCTGACTACTGATACAGCAAATATGCTGCAAGAGCAGCTCACAACACGACGAGATCAGCAGGCAGGCCTGGACAAGGAACATCAGTGACCAACAGCCAATAAGCACACAGGCACTAGCTGATCCATACCTGATCATGACATGTCATGATCAAAAGCAGACAGTAACATGTGCAGGTGAACAGTTGCATTTGCAGGTTTGACCCCAAAACGACATATGTTGTTTCGTGAGGCAACATGAAGTGCTCGTGCAGCAACCATCTGGTAATGTCGGCGCCCGCATGAGGTTGAGTAATCAATGAGGCACACCGCATCATCACAGGGACCAGTCAAGGCAGCAAGGATGTGTCAGAGGTGGCAAGCTGATCCTCTCAAGACCCTCAGGCACAACAGAGGACAGCCTACTGACAAAGAAAAACTCCTTTCAGAAGCTGACATTGCAAAGAAGGCACATGCACTGCACAAAGGGTTGCTGCAGGTTTCTGAAGCCAGGCTCGTGCCAGCACTGGGTGCAGTAGAACAATATACTGTCACCTATGAGGGTGGCAGGGTGGCAGGATTATAACATGACCTGTGCCCTGCATTGGTGGGAAGCGCTTGTGCCAGCAGTGCGTGTGGCAGGCAACGCAGCAGCTGGCTCAAGTAATCTGCTGTGGATGATCCTTTCACCAGAGGGTGTGGTTGAGTGATGCACATACTGTGACAACACGAGTCATGTCATGTGCACACAATGGATTGTATGAGACAGGGCAGGTCCATGGGCCCCTGGCACATGTCAGGTCTTTAGAGACAAAGCGCCAGCATACGTACACAGAGACCCTGATGAACCCTGCAAATCTAAAACCTACTTAACTTGCAAAAGGGTTCTGTGACTTAACCACGTCCACTGGTGGCAGTAGAACCTCACAAGGGCCAGCAGCAAACAAGCTCCCAGAACCCAAACTAGGGCGTAAACCTCCACTGAAACCGCCCTGATGCTGACCATTCTGGTTAAACCCTGCCCCATGAAACCCTGGAGGAGCAGTGACTCCTGCAATCAACTGGCTTCTGCGCTGCTGATCTGCTAGATAATCCAGAAGCGTGAGGCCGTCTGGTGAAGTGGGGCTGTCACATTCGCCCAGAGCCCCACCGCGCTGCTGTAGAGGGTCCAGACGCCCATGACTGGCTTCAGCTGAAAGAGGCTGCAGCTGCATCCTTGAATTCTGCAGCAGCAGCAGCTGCTGCTGTTGCTGATGCTGCATCTGTTGTTCCCTCACAGGAGGCACAGGCCTGGGGACAGGAGCTATGCCTTGAAATGAGCCATGTGACCCCGTCATGCTGCTGCCGCTGATCCTGCGCTGTTGTTCATGAACAGCAGCAGCACCAAGCCCCGGCACATCTGCAGAGGAGAACAGGTCAGGCCCTGAAAACATGCCATACCCCATAGCTCCTCTTCCACCAAGACCAGCAGCATCCTGCGCTGCTTCTTCTCCCCATCTTGCTGCTGCTAGGGCAGACGGGGAGTTGGGTATGCTGCCGCTGCCTAGTGCTGCTGCTGTTGCAGCACCTGGCAGCAGGGCTTGATGAGCCAACATGCGACCTAGTGCAGCCTGTTGCTGCAGGCCCAGGCCGCGAGACTGCACCATAGCTTGCTGAGCAGTAGGGCTGTAGGAGCCCCCAGATAACCTGCGCTGCTGCAGCTGCGGTGCCGGTAGATTCAACGGGCCCAAGTTTTGGCCGCCGTTCATACCAGCTGCAGCAGCTAGAGCCTGCGCAGCAACAGCGTCTGCTGTGGCAGCTGCAGCTGCCGCCTCTGCAAGCGCCTGCTGTGCTGTCACGCCAGCTTGGTACTGCTGCTGCTGGTGCCGCTGCTGCTGGTGCCGCTGCAGAAGTGTGGGACCTTGCTTGTGCTCTGGAGATAGGATGCTGTCTGCAGCAGCGCGAGCAGTCTGTTCAAGCTGATAGGTGGCGCTGCAATCCGCATACTCCGCCTGCTGTTTGTGCTGCTGCTGTGGATCTGCAATGCTGATAGGCGGTGCAGAGTCCCCCAAGCCCGCAGTCAACCCCAGCAGCAACTGATCATTGAAAGCTATCCCTCCCACTGAGCTCTCACCGCCACCAGCAAACACCTGTGAATTCAAGGCGCTGTTCAGCCCAAAACCTAGCGGATCGAAACCCTCAAAAGCATCAGTGGGGTTGTGCTGTCCTGAACCCAATCCTAAACCCAATCCCAGGCCGAGGGTATCCATGCTATGATCTCGGCTGTGTTGCGCACCAGACCATTTGGCAGCGGAGGGAGGCAGGCCCACAAACTGCTGCTGCTGCTGCTGACCCTGTGGCAATCTCAGGCCAACCTTTGGGCTTCCAACCCCTCCAGCAGCTGCTGCTGCTGCTGCAGGTGCTGCTCCGCCAAACACAGCAGGGGGCAGTGGCTGTGATCTGAGCGCAGACACTGAGCCAGATGCATTATCCAGGTTGCCCAGCTGAGGGCTTGTGGTACCGCTCACCACAGCCCCAACAACAGCTGCGGTCCTGTTAAAGCCTCCTGAACCCCCGTTCGTTCCTCTAGAAGACCAATAGCCAGGTGCTGGTGGTAGGTTACTGTTGAGCCCTAAACCATTGGAGCCGCCCGCACCTGAGGCTAAGGCGCCCTGCCTTGATGTCAACCTGGCAAGGAGAGCATCAGATGCAGCTTGGCCTTGCTGAAGATCCAACGCAGTAGCAGCATGGCCATGGAGGAGCCCTACTGCTGGCGGCGCTGTGCCTCCAACATCTGCAACAGCAGCAGCAGCAGGGGCGCCCCTGCCTGCTTCTGCGAGGTTGATAGGGCTGGTGACCATAGCTTCTTCTCCAGGCTCTTTCAAGTGCTGCTGATGCTGGTCAGCAGTTGTGTTGATGGCCGTCCTCTGAGGTGAGGCCGCCCCTGCAGGACTTGACATACCACTGGGTGCTTGGCTGCTGCTGCTTGACACTCTCCCCTGCTGCCTACTAGCCAGCAGCTGCTGTGGCAGCGGTGGCGGCTCAGCAGCTGCTGCAGCCATTGCAGAGGGTGGTGGTGCACGGGTGGGTAAAGTGGCCAGCCGTGGACTGGCACGGGCTGAGCCTGAAACTGCCACGGCCCCTGCAGGGGCCAACCCAGCCTCAGCTGCTGCAGTTGTGGCTGGGGCTGCGGGTGCTGCATCGTCGCTGATTGTTGATTGTCGAGCCAGGCGTGGTTGGAACACGATAACTTCTTCATCTGCTTCATCCTCCATGCCGTCATGCTGCTGCTCTTGCTGCTGTGGCTGCTGCTGCTGCTGCCCATCAACTTCCATTGAATCAGTCCCCTCAGCTGCTGCAGCAGCAGCAACAGTTGCATGCTGCACAAGCTCCGCTCTCACTGCTGCTGCCTCCGCCGCTGCTGTTACAAACTGTTGCACGGCTCCAGCTAATTGTTTCACCATCTGGGGCTGTACAGTACCGGTGCCAGCAGTGATGTGCTGCCGCAGGTTCTGCTGCTGCTCAGGACCTGCCAGCTGTGCAGAAACCACACGTGCTGCCGCTAACATTCGGCAGGTGCGAGTGGCAGGTTCATCAACAGCAAGTTTGCCGACATCAGTCACCTGAAACCCCAGCCGTGGCAGACGGCAGCAACATGCAGGTGGTAAGACCCAAGGACGTATGTGCAAAACTAGCTTCAACAGGTGATGCATGCAATCCGCACAATTTTTCTAAACAGCAGTGATGTCGTCAGTTGCTTAGATGCGCGCACTGGCCCCTTGATCAAGCCACGGTAGTAGTTGTGTATCCGGGTGGATATAACAAGACTTACATGGAAGTAGTGCTTTGACCTCAAGGGCTCAAACCCTAACAGTTCCAACTCCTCTGGCAGTGCCCCTCCTTCACAGTTATCACCACCAGCAGAGCCAATGCCTTGCTGAACACCACCAGGCCCGCCTGCTGCTGCCGCTGCCCTGCTTGAAGAGGCCTTGGAGGGGTGCGCAGCTGCTGCTGCTGTGATGCACTGCGCCGCTGCTGACCAGAATGTAGCACGTGCTTTGACTTCATCTTCTGTTGCTGTGTTCAGCTGCACACCTGATGCTCCAGGCTGAGCAGCAAGCCAGTGAAACAGCACATTCACTGCAACTAGCAGGCAAGCAACACCCTTCCACTCTTGCCCAGCAACAGCAGCTGAAGCATTTCCACAAGACAAGGCACCTGCACTTGCTGCAGATGCAGCCAGGGCATTGCAGGCCGCTGTGGCAGCTTGGCATAAGAGGCGTCCTGTCTTGTAGACTGTTGCCAGCGCACGGCTTCGTTGCAGGCCCCGCTGTGCTGCATCACCATAGCCTAGCCCTGCTGCCACTGCTGCTGCTCGGCCTTCTGTTGCCCCAGGTGCGCTGCAGTTATGCACAGCAAAGATGCTGAGCACAATCAAATGAAGTGGTGTACAGTCTGCTCGCGGCTGCCGCTGCATGATATCCATGAAGGACTGATGGCCAGTTAGGGCTGCCAGGGCTTCTGCTGCATTGGTGCTGATTGCTGGATACTCGTGCTGGTTGATCTTGTCAAAGAAAAGGCCGGACAGACGGACATAACAAACACTGATGTCTGACAGCAGCTGAGCTGGAGGCAGCGGACGCCGTCGCTGCTGCTTCCTCTGGGTATACTCTGCATACCTGCAGCAGATGATAAGCAGCATGCACAGAATGGTGGGAATGCATCCCGCCTGGCAAAGCTGTGGAACCAGGTTTACCTCCACACATGTGATTAGGATGCAATCCAAATGCTGCCCAGCCCTGTTCACTTCTATGGAACTTTAACGCAGTGCCACATCAGAGCAGTCACCTGAACCCATTGAAATCCACCAATCACCATCACAAACCCACCTCTGCCTGTTTTGTTCAAAGAGGAGCATCAGATTCTCCTTGGCGGTCTGGAAAGGTATGCCAACACACAAGCTCCGAGCATAGTGGTACACAGCCCTCAATTCATCTCCCGTCATCACAGCCATCACTGCTAGCTGGTTATGTGGGTTGCCGCTTCGAGGCAGCACGCGAGCAGCCAGCCTGTAATAGTGTGCTGCTTTCAGCCAATCAGGACGAGCTGCAGGATGCTGCTGCTGCTGTGCTGGGGCTGCTGCTGGTGCCTGGGCTGCTGCTTTTGGTGAGGCTTGCGCAGTGTAGCGTGACAGGTCACCAAGGTAGATGAGGCAGCGGTGCACACTGGGCCTCACATCGCGAGGCGCCGAAGAGCTCTGCAGACAGAAGGCCATGTTGCACAATGATGGAAACTCACAAAACCTATTGACGCAAGGTGGTTGCTCAGCTGCTTATCTTTGATTGCTGCCACTGTAGCAACAGCAGCAGACAATGGATTGGGCGGGTCTGAGCCACCACAGACATAGTGAACCATCATACACACTCTGCATGTGCACCTTTACCAACACGTTCACCACATTTCTCAACAGCTCAAAGCATTCTGCAAGACATAGCCACAGCAGTCTTGCAAAGCTGCAATGTCAGTCTCGATCTATGTTCTCTGCCAGAAGGCTCCTGCTGCTGCACACAATTGTGCAGATTCAGAGAGTATGGTGACTACCTGATGCTGAACAGCCGCCAGCACACAGTTAGTGTTGCTTGCGCCCACATGCCAGAGCAGGACACAGCAGCTATGCTACACAACAGCGCCATCTGTTGCCGCAGAACTGGTGCAACTGGAAAAGTAGTAGGAATAAGAAATGCACTGCAACTTACTGTGCTTGAATGCATGCCAACTGATCCATTGGTAGCTCCAGCAGTTCTTCCAGCCACTCCAGCCATCAGCTCTCTTGCGACCTCCAGCTTCACCCCCACATCTCCATACACAGCTTGCAGCTGCATCACCAGCCGGCGGTAGAAGAGCGAGGCGTCCTCAAGAAACTTGAGAAATGCTGCAGCAACCTTGGGGATTTGAGCAGCACCTACCTCACCAGCCTGCAGGAGCAGCATCACATGGGTTGCTAGCCATTGTGGGTTACAATGTGAGCAGAGACAATTGCACTCAGGCTGCGACATTTGATGGTACTATACTCCATCACATCCTCCAGTGAGCGCAGATTGACAAGGAACAGATGCATGCAGCAGGTTCTGTATCGCAAGAATGCCTGTTGCAGCAACTTTGACCACTGCCACACAAATTAAGTGCAGATTGACCCCAACTGCCACATTTGCAGCTTGACTTCAAAGTTCGGCATCAGCCCGTGATATGGTGTTGAGAGGGAATTGCAGGAATCTCTACCTTCTCAGCCTGCTTCAGCCTGGACCTGAACTCCTCGATAGGCCGATAGAATACGGATCGCCACATGACTAGCTCCACATCATTTGCAGCAGCAAAGGCAGCATCAAGAAACAGCAGCGACTCGTATGAGCTGCGCAGCTGACTGCGGAGGCTGCGGGCCTCAGGATCATAGAAGCTTCTCTTCCTGCAAAAGGGAGGCAAGCAGCAAAGGATGCAGTGATGAATGAATAGAACCGATGATGTTTGTAGACAGACGCCAATATCATTGCTGCCACGCTTACAAAATCCCCAAGAAGTTTGAGCAGCGGGTCCAACTGCTGGGCAGCCTTGTGTTCGGGAAGTTGCTATTGCTAATGTTGCTGCACCATTTGTCAGCATCGGTCAGCAATGGTGCAAAGCATAGTATGCCGTAAGCAGGCTGGGCACAATAATAATGAATCTTCTGTACACCCTCGCTTCTGCTGCCAAACGAAGCTGTCTGGCTAGCTGCTGTAAAAAGTAGATGTTCAAACGATAAGCAGGCAGAGCTGCTGTTGCCTTCAATCTCCGAAACACTCCTGTTGGCTTGCTGACATTACCTGATGCTGTGTACAGCGATGATCGACGCCCAACACTATCTGGACATGCTCTTCAAAAGTCAGATGGGTCTTGCTCTTAGGCTGAGAACTGTGCGGCAGCTGCTGCAGTAACATACACACCTGTAGGTCATCTTTAACTTCTTCTCAAGGTCCAAAGCCTGCTGCCACTCGCTTTCAGCCCTGTTGTGTCCATGCCTATCGCCTGCTGTAGCCATCTGACTGCTTGTTCTGTTCAGCGGGGCTACAAAGCACGCTGGCACGGGTCACGCAGCACCTGTCGTAGGTTAAACGGCGTGCAGGAGCGCCGGCTGCATGCCATCCTGCATAGGGTAATCAAAAAGAACGTCAGCCGTAGGACACAGCTTCATAATCAGCCGCTCCAAGATACACTGCCAGCAAACAACGCCACACACAACAGTGTCAGCACCTCGACATCAAGGTCGTATGCTGAAGTCAACTGCTTGGATCGTCGATAAAGCCACTGCAGTTTGACCTTTTGAAGCAGTGGGCCCCCTGACAGCACATGCTGCACATACTGCTTGCTATCAGTTCTGCACTACGAGCTGGCACGACTGCACGCCGGGACAACCAGCCGCGCGGAAACAAACCTTTCAACACTCCACAAACATGACCAAGCCCCGTCAACAGAAAAGTGGCACACCAAGACAGGTGTAGGTACACGAGACACTTGCACGCCCACCCAGGCTTGGAAGCGTGCTCAAACAATGGTAAAGCGCAAGTTGCGCATACATCAGGATGTGGCACTGCATGCACACGGCAGACTATTATATGGACGTTCCTAACAACAAACTTGCCTTGCTGCCTTCCGAACAGTTCCGCACTGTGTTGCAGATCGTCCCGCTTTCTGCATGTGATTATTGTTTGTAAAGGGTTGTAGGGTGAGCGCAGGGTGCAACGGTGCTTTGGTGCACATGCCCTGCTGCAATTGCTGTGTGGGCGCCATCATTCATAAGAATGCATGCCTTCTGGCTGAATTAGCTGAATATCACACTTTAAAGTGACCACTTCATATCTATTACCAGATCAGGAACCAATTCTAAGAGTGATGCAGGTATGGTTAGCGAGTTCACACAACCATGCTGATGTCAATGCAGACGCACAATGGTACAACTGGTACCACTCCTTTAGCCTACACGGTACTGGGGTACACGTGTGCTCTCATCAAGCGGTCAGTGATTGAACTTGATGATGCAATCAACAGTCCTTTCTGGATTATCAGAATAGCATCTGTGCCAGGGTCCTCACGAAGGTAGTACAGACTGCAAATGCAGTGGGCCAGTTTCTATCCCATTGCTGCTTTCCCTGCCTTTCAGGTCTCCATTCAGAAAGCCAGTATAGGCCCAGAACAACCCAAACATCAGCCCAGTGCTCTTTGCCACGCTGTCATCTGTCACAAAAGCTGGCACGCTGTTGAATGGCAGTGCAAGAACTTCGATCGCTTCACCAGAATGCTCTAGACCTCCTCCCGCATTCACACGTTTGCTGTTGTCAATCTGCAACAGAAAAGTGTGAGGTGTCCCGTGTGGCATCAGCACAGCAACTGCAACCTGACATGTTGTGCGTGCTGATAGCCTGACAACAACTCTCTTGGCAACCACTGGTTAGTAGCAAGCTTGGCATTGCACTTTGGACACAGTCAGTCGCAGTGCCATCATGCACAGTCGTATGACTATTGTGCAGGCATGCAGGAAGCAGTTCACATGCAATCAACACATCTACATGAGAAGCAACCTTGTATAAATGTCCTTCTTGCCTCACTTCACCCCTTGCCCATGTGCTACTTTTGATACTGATGATACGAAGTGATTAGAATTGAGACAGCATACTGTGTGGTACAAGTAAACACAACATGCTGGTTTTTGGTTGATTGATAGTGTCACAGTAAATCACCCACCTCAGCATAATACTGGTGGCTATCTGCCCCGTTGTTACCAGCGGCTGCTACTGCTACCGATATCCTACGCACATCATTGACAGACACCTTGTACCCAACTTCTTCATCAATTTCCTCAACAACAATCTGCTCTAAGCTCTTGGCCTTGTCGATCAAGCCTGCGCATAGCTCGATTGTGAATCCTGCAAGCAGGAGGAAAGCAGCTTTTGGTCCATGACAGCAACTAGCGGCTGTGCATACTACAAATCATAACAGCAGGGGCAGAGACTCTCTATGTGGTATGCCACTGCAATAATATTGCTGGCACAGTGGCATTGCCAGCTTGGAACCAGTTAGACTATCTTGACCAAGTATCACCTACACAGCGCTTGGTGTGGTTGCAGGGCACACAGTATATGAAGCGGCATATGCATTTGATGATAGGATGCTCTGTACCACATCATGGCTGTGGTCGTCTGCTGAGCAATGATGCAGGGAGGCCGTACAAAAGTGCAAATAATGGACACAGACTGCCACATACCATATTGCATAAAGCACACAACCACAGGGAGTGCAGGAGCTCAGCTCGGGCTGAGCAGGCTGACCTTCTAGTGCAACCTTTGTGCTTGGCACTAGAGACGGTTATGTGCCCAGCCAGCGCTACTATTTAATTCAAGCCTCTTGAGCCTGCCGCCAACTGGTGCATACCTGCTGCTTTGTGTGGCACTGGCTGGCCTGCAGCTGCTGCCTCCCTGCATCTGTGTGCGTACACAGCTGGCCTAAACTGGCGTACTACTAGGAATGCGTCCATGTCCTTATGGTACAGCACACAGGCGACTGAGGAGTGTGCCTGGATGATATCCCAGCGACGTTGCTTGCCTGCAGGAGTTGAGGGACATGGAGCACTAAAGCAGCATGGTGACAGGCCCAACGACGGGCAGGGTGGTCCGCAGTTTTCAGGTCACAAAGCAATACTACTTAGTAGCATTATGCATCATCACGCAATCCATGACACTGCCAACGGTGTAAGGAAGGAGAGTTATGTTGCGCATTGTGAATGCTTGTTGGCAGACAAAACAGGTAATGACTGCAGTCTGGCTCCAGCTGACCATGGTCACAGCAGAGAAGTATAAATTAATTTACCAGTAGCTGAGATCCCTTTCGGCTAAGCTAGAACGATGCTGACCCAGTAGCGTACCGTCAAGCTCATAGAAGATCGTGGCTGGCTTCACAAAAGCTGACTCTCCTGGTGGAGGCACGACCTCAAACTTGCTGCCTAGCCGCTTCAGAGTCTTCTCTATCGTTGTTTCTGCAAAATGCACAGCTAATATTGCAAACATGTTGCTGTTTGTTATTATGTGCTGGCAAACCTGCTGCACAAATGACGAGTGCCAGCTGCAAGCCGTGCTCAGCAGTGCAGGGGTCTGAATCTTAGCTGTATAGTGGGGGCGCATGCGCCTGGCGATCAAGGCTTACCAACCTGGAGACAGACTTATCAACCCGTGGGGATAATAATTTGATTGAGCCATGGGCTGTACGTTCGCCAACGTACGAACTCTTCCTCGTGGTGCGATGTTTGGTCTCAGTGCCTTGCACAGTCTATTGATGATAGCAGAATGCATGAACAGGAAAAATATGCTTGATGTTGATTCAGATATCTTCAAATTGAAGGGGCTTGCTTGCTTTGCAGCAAGCACTACCACAGAACGCAGAACGCTGTCACGGCTGACGTGCATGTATCAAGCAAGTTGCCCATCTACTGCCTAATAGATGCTCTGGCAACGTTAGGGATCGCAAACGAACCAGCGCAACCTGGGGTCCAGTCAGGGTTACACAGGCGGTTTTCTGCAGGCTGCAACAGCAGCAGACCCCAGATGCCTCTGTGTCAGGTATGTGAAGTTGGCCTTCGCTGCAGAATCATAATAAAATGCATTTTTCAAATAAACATGAAAATATACCTCATGACACTGCTCATGCACTTTTTTCATCCATTCTTCCTGCCACACCCGGCAGCTTTGGGTCCATGTGAGCAGTACAAGATGTACGTATGCCAGCGGCAGTTGCACACGTATGATGGTGGCAGAAGGTTGATCAGCCATATCAAGGCTCAAGATAAGATTGGAATGTTGTCGTTCCGACTGCATCTGTAACATCAACAATGCATGAAGGACCTGCGGTAAATGTCACGGGCTGTCAGGGAGGTCAGACCCTGTAGTTAGGTCTGCTGGGCCAGCAGCGTCCATGCAATCAACAATTGGTAGTTCAGAAATTGTATGTAAACGCTGATGAGCAATCACACCCTACGACTGCGAGCTTACAAGCCTGCGTCCGAAGTTATATATCATCCGTCAATCGATTGCGTTCTTCGCAGGCACCGATGTGTGTTGACGTTGTTGTTTGATCAGCGTTTTGAGAGCGACCGCACAAACACAGACCTTGAGACTTGTCCTGCAACAACATTGCTCTCGCGAATACAGTTGCATGCATGCGATGCTTCCGTGCAACGCGCACACAAGGCATTCAAGGGGTAGCATGTGTAGTTACGGCATTGCTGCATGCCCGATGGGGCACATTGCAATGTTACGGCCAGCCTCACTGTGTAGGCCCAACCAACAGCAGCTGAGGACCTCCAACAGCACCTGCACCAGATCCTGGAACTCCAACCAGCACATTATCATCCCGGCCATGCAGTGGGCAGCTGCCCACCCGCTGCCAGGGCAGACTGACGCAATCAGCCCAACAGCAGATGCAGGCAACATCAGCAGCGGTATGCCAGATGGCCAAACAGTGTTCAATTACAGAGACGGCTCAGAAAACAGCAGCAGTATCATCACAAGCCGCAGCAATGCAGGTGTAGTGAGTGTAGCCGCACCTCCCGTTCCAAGTCAGACTGATGCAGCTACTACTGATAACACTGATGACAGCAGCAAGCAAGGCACACAGGAGGAGAGTGACAGGCATGCAAAGCAGTTCAATTGGAACAAGGTAGGCTTTGCAACCTGCTGTGGTCCTTCAATAGTCCCAGATCATCAGCTGACAAGCTGCACACAAGTACTGCATAGTCGCCTAGTTTGGCCGACTTCAAGCAGCGCACACCTAGAAAGACAAGAAGGGCTCTGTAACAGGGTGACACACACATAAGACAACAAGCTCGCCACAGCAGCAAAACCCCTAATTACAGAAGATCCAGGTCGTGGTAATGAGACACATCTGTCATCCTGTGACAAGCCTCAGATGCACCACACATGTTCCCCCTTAACCCTGATTTCCTGCAGCAGTCACAGAGCGCTTGAAATGCTCAGGCCTGCAGCTGTTTAGCTGCTGCATCAATCCTCTGAGTCATTCCAAACACCTACTCAAATTTGCGATTTTTGCGCAGTGCTTGGGATATAGAGCTGTTTTGCATGTATAGAGGGAGAGCTCAATATTCGCATGGCGCAGTTTCCCTCATTAAAGGCTCCTTACATTGAATTGTTGGCATCCTCGTCTCATACATCGAGACATAACATTCTGTGCATGCATACAGCTGCTGGCATCCCTGTTATTCATCTCAAGGCACCAAGACTGTTGTTTGTTTGGTGTCATTTACCAGGAAACTCGCTGGACACGAAGCCTGCTCAACCCCCGAAATACACCAATATATCCTTTATCCTTTATCACCACTAACAGCAACATGAGGCCCAATAGGGCTAACAAATCTCAGATCACCCACCTGCAGTCCCACCTGCAGTCCCACCTGCAGTCCCACCTGCAGTCCCACCTGGTCAAACTCAATCCAGCGCTGCATTGTCTCTGCGATACCTGCCTTCATATTCTTTGTTGATCTTTTTATTTATTCGTGTATATATTTTATCTGTTTTTTTTCCAGGCCTGGTATCCTGTAGCTGTCCTGGAGCACCTGGACCCTGCCAAGCCCACCCCAACTCAGCTGCTAGGCCAAGACCTTGTGGTATGGCGGGACAGCAGCGGCATGTGGAGAGCCTTTTTAGACTGCTGCCCTCACAGATTGGCTCCATTGTCTGAGGGAAGGATCGATGAAAAATCTGGCGAGCTATACTGTAACTACCATGGTGCGACATATATCAAACTTTTTCAAGTTCTGACATCTATCTACAAAGTGTATATATGTCAGCATTTTGGTGGTGGGGTGGAGGGAGCAGGAGAGCAGGGTCACTTGGAATGTGGTTAACCACGCAAACTACAGACTGGCTTCTGATGATAAACAGATTTCAGCAAGCAGCAAATGTTCTATCTCAGAACCTGCAGGTGTGGTGGGATTACCACACCAAGCGGTCATCGGTGACTGCCAGCAGCAACAGCCAAGTGCAGTACTCGCAGTATCTTTGCGTCAGCAGGACAGTCTGCAGCAGCACTTTGGTATGCTGCTTTGTCCAATTGCAGCTCGCTGAGATCTGATTATTTTTTTCCAAGGGCCCGTAAAGGATAGATTCTGCTGTCTGATGCTGACTGATGTTATCAATGCAAACATTTGCCAGTATGCCATAGCCAGTCTACCTAGTGCTCAGGTGTCAAAAACACACACCAACAAACAATTCTACTGGCTGTCTGAGTTGCATAGGCTGGCAGTTCAATGGTTCTGGAGCCTGCACACACATCCCCCAGCTGCCTTCAGATGCGCCACTAAACCCCAGCCAGAAGCGCAGCTGTGTACCCTCTTTCCCAACTACTGTGTCTGAGGGTCTGCTGTGGGTGTGGGGTGAGGCCGGAGCAGCAGCAGCAGCAGAGGCAGCAGCAGCAGCACTGCCGACAATCGCACCTGAGATTAATCAGTTTGGGGACAAGGCGTACTGGAGCAGTAAGCTGTTTATGGAGGAGGGAACATACCTTGGCAGATGGTACCAGAGGTGAGAGAGGGTTTGGGGTTTTGATCCCGTCCATAACTCCTTGAGCTCAAGATGAGTTGTACAGATTTGAATCGTTGACAAAAGATGTGTGATACATCATTGAGTGTGTTTCTGCCAATACTGCTACCTGGAGCAAACTGTCAGGATAATATCCAGGATCTGAGCAGCAGACATTGCCCTGCAAGCAGCAGCAGCAGCAGCAGCAGCAGCCAAACGATCAGGAGCAGCAGGCTTCTCTCTGCCAAAAAAATGTGGGCAGTCACTGCACTGAAGGCATAGCAGGCGCTTCTTAAGTTCATGCATGGACCCTACAGCGGCTGCCGCTGGATGTCGGCATGCAGCTGCTATCGCCATTTGTCGCCGATGCTGTTAGCTGCTGATGATGCTGAGGTTGTGTGCTGGTTGCTGTTGCCGTGTCTGATCTGCTGTTGTTGCTGCTGCTGATGCCGTCTGCAGGATCTGCAATGCGTCTTACGAGTCCGTGAAGGAGAATGTGTTCAATGGTGAGGCCGCCTGCTGCTGCCTGCTGCTGCTGTTGCTGCTGCTGCTGCTGCTGCTGCTGCTGCTGCTGCTGCTGCTGAATAAGTGTCACCTCAATGTCAGAAGGCTCTCACACTGTTCTGCTGCAATCACATGATCAGTAGACTGTGATGACAGTAGAAACATTGTACTGTGTGGCTTTTGCAGCCGTGACCTGCCACTCAGTCTTGCACCTGCTGTCACCTGTTGTGCTAATTGAGCGCTGGTGACTACAGCACATTGACCATTACTGCTGCCGCCCCCACCACTGCCGCTGCCGCCGCCGCCACCACTGCCGCTGCTGCTGCTGTAGATCCCTCCCATGACACTGTGCTGCATCATGGTTTAGGTGGTCTGGACAGAAACCTGTCAGGGCCGGGCAAGGTGCTGGAGTATAAACTTGATGAAAAGGGGTACACCATCTCAAGGTCAGTGCTGCTGCAGCAGCAGCAACAGCAGCAGCCGCAGCACAAATAAGAGCAGCTTTTATGGTCTAGAACTTCTCCTCTGCTCCCCCTCCAACGGGTAACATTATACTGTGACAAGCGGCTGTAACACTTTGCTGGTAGCTTGGTGATGGGGAGCATTTTCTGACAGCGTACGGCCAGCACGCTGCACAGCATGTGTTGGCTTCATCAGCTCATGAAGACAAAGTTCTGTGATTCATACAAATTTCCTTTTGAAATGCTGCAGCTCAGCACCTCAACGAGTAGAACCCGCTGATCGCTGTCACATCAATTTCACTATTTTTGTTGTTACTGTGTTTTGAAAGCCAGTGAAAAAAATCAGACTGATGTTGTTTTGCTATGTTCTTATAGTCTAATAAGATGTTTATGAATTGTGGGCTGTCATTTCATCTGCAGGTTAAATCCCTCTGGCCGCACTGTCAATGATGTGTGCATTTTCCCGGCCTCACAGCGGCGCAACTTTGCCCCCAAGCCAGGTGAATGAGCAGTGCTGCTCAGGCCGCAGCAGGATGTGGCAGAGTATACGAAACGACAAAGATATTGATAGATTAGGCCAGCATCCCTGATGCTGAATCGCACAGTTCTTTTGTGTAACCTAGGGTCAGGGATGCTGTTCTTCTGTTGATTAGCTAATGCCGCACAGTGCTGCACATGAGATCTGCCCAGATAGCAGTGTTTCTGCACACAAACACAAACACGAATGCAACAGCACGAATATATAAAATTCGCATGAATAGCTAAAAAGTATACTGATGATTTTACTGCATACACGCTAAAATGATCCTAAGGAAAGGTATCTGCCCAGCGCAGCTCTCCTAATGAATTTACTGCAAACAAATGAAGAACACATTCTAAAAAAATCAAATATGACCATCTGTTGCATGTCCTGCAAGCAGGTATGGGAGCTGGAGTGGGTTATGTGACACCCACGACTGCTGGCAAGTGCAACATGATGATTGCACTGCTGAGGGATCCTCAGTATGCAATGAAGCCCAAGGGATGGAAAGCCTGGCTGCATGCCATCCTGCCACCTACTCCTGAGTGGCTCAGGCATCTGGTGAGCACCTAGCTGCCAGGACTGAAGTATACATTACATTTATATGTTGCTTTGGTTTGCAGAAGGGAGCTTCTGTGATAGGGATTCAATCAAGTGCTGGGGCCATGCTTTGATTGAAAAGCTATTCAACAGTAAGGGTGACTTTTCAATGGACAGCTTTTTGTTTGTGCTTACTGTATAAGTATGTTATTGTCATGTTACATGAAGAATCTTTACTTTTTGTTATCCAGCTAAAAGGGACATACTCAGGCTTGTTTTGCTGGGTCATGCAGGAGATGCACTCTGTTGTGGATGCTGATGTGGCAATGCAGCATGGAGTTGATGTCAACAGGTAGCCTTAACCACTGATCTCGTCTTACTTTCCACCCCACACCCTCAGCCAACGCACAGTCATATTGTTGGGTTGCTTGCATTACGTTGATCATATGCTGTTTTTGCATGCTCTGCTGGGGTCTACTGGGGTCTGCCTCAAGTTCGTTGACGTCCTGCTGACGTCTTGATGAGCTGCTTGGGTACATGCCTGTTTACCGCTAAGAGCCCGTGGCCTCGAGTCTTGAAGGCAGCGGGACGTATGGCAGCTGTGAATGTCCTCAGAACCCTGTGCCCCTGTTCCCTATCACTGTCTCCTCTGATGGCAATAAACACTGTATCCTATTCCCTGCAGTGTACGCACTGAGCTTGGCGGCTACATGCCTGCTATCGGCATGGACCAGGGACCAATTGCCTTCAAGAAGTGGCTGCAGAAATACGGGGGAGGTGGACCGTTCAAAATGGACCAAAGCCTGGCAGGTGTGAAAGCATCTTCGTGTCTTTTGTTCAGCTATGTGCGCTTTGTTGATCAGGCACTACAAACTTTGCAGCACTGGCGGTACATGGACCGTGATTGACAAGTTTTGGAAATACCACCTGCCAACTGTGTGGGTCACAAGTGGTGTTTTCTGTGTGCATGCATGCATGTATGCATGCATGAGCCAACAAAATAGCTGACAAAGTGATGCTTGATATGCCATGGGTTATGTACTGCTGCTTTTGTGCTGTTGTGATTACCAGGATTCAGCAGTTTGACTGCACTACCTCGTCAGCAGCTCCTGAACCGGTACGAGTCTCACACCAAACACTGCAAGTACTGCTCAGCAGCACTGAGAAACTTCCAAGCCCTGCATAAAATCACCTCACAGCTGTTCAACATCCTGGCAGCAGCGGCGGTCGGCGTAGCAGCAGTACAGCTGCTGCAAGCGAGTCAGGGGGTGGCAGGTGCAGCGGCCACTTCAGCTGGTCTCAAGTCTGCTAGTGCTGGGCTGATGGCCGGCGGTTTAGGGTCAGTGGCACAGGGTTTAGTGGCACAGCTGGCACTGACGCCTGCTGCTCTCACACTGGGTCTGGGTTGTGTTGTGGCATGGGCCCTGGCGAGGTGGTCTGAGAAGACGATTAATAGATTCATTTTTGTGGATTACGACTACTCACACATCTCGAAAAAGTAGGTGTGGGGCATTTCATCAGGCTGAGGCTGTGGAAGGGCAGTTGACACTGTAAGCAGCGGCAAAGTTGGCAACTGTGCCTAGCTTTGTTCTACATATGCCAGCAGTACTGTGTACACTAGGCTGAGCGGGGCATGGAACTATCTGGGCTACTCTGCTATGTACACTACTGGTTTGAGGTAACCCTTGTACTCTAGCAGACTACAGAAATTGTGTTGCTGGTGCATATTGAAGTCATGTGCATATGATTGACGTGCCTATTGAAGTGTTGGTCAGCGAGCATCTCAAAAACCTCACAGCAGTGCTCAGGCCAGGGCAAAGTTGGTGGTGGTTGCAGAAGAATGGCACCCTGAGAACTCTGTTTCACATGCCGCCAATAGGTTGTGTGAAGGGCTGAGGAGCGGCAGCTCCATCGAGTGTGTAGTACCAGGAATGTCAGCATACATGGTTTTGTTTCATCACATGCATGATACGAGGAGTGTCATTACGCAAGTATGACACAAGGAGTGTCAGTTTTTTGTTGATCAGAATCTGGATTAAAGTAAGGAGGAGGGCCAATGACACGACTGCTGTAGCATATGGGGTCGTCCTTGTGTATCTTCTGTGTGTATCTTCTGTAAGGGATGAATGAAGGTGTGCGCCATTGTTGTCTGGCTTCGGACCAAATGGGCATGATGTACCATACAATGCAGTACTGTACAGTATCAAACAGTAAAAGAAATTGAGCCATGCAGCAAGTTGAGATGCTATGACAAATGCGCTGACATGCAGTGCAGTACATAACAATATGTGACTATACTATACTGGTGAGGGCTACCTCTCAGCAGACCGCTCCTGGGGGAAATGCATGAATCTGTCTTCGTGGATGTTCTTGTTGGACTTCTATCCATCCATCCTAGGTTGCGAAGTCATGAAGGCCCGTTAGACAAAGGTTTTAAAACACAAATTTGTGCGAGAAGTTCAGCTGTCATCACCAAGTTGCGCAAACGGCAATGACATGGTGAGAGCACGTGCTGTATTCTGGTTTATCTGGTGTGGATTATGGCGCTCTGGGAGATGATGATATTGAGGTACATCACGTCATTAGGTCGACCTGATGCTGATTGGCAAGCAGTTCATAACGTGGCTAGCAGTTGAGATGTGGGTTGCCAATGGATAATCGGAAATACTACTATTGCTTGCTATGCAGAATGATATGAAGGCTGCTCAGCATCATGATCAGCGTCCATGGATCTGTACTGTACAGTATTTCAGTACATTTGACATGTGAAATGGGCTATCTGAGACCTATTTAAAATTTAAAACGCCGGTCGCCCGCGGCCGCGCGTGCGGCGCTGGCTTGCCAGCATTGCTATGATTCAAGTCACAAAAGCTGTGGCAAGTTGTAAATTGGGAAACTTCCCTGATGACTAATTAGTAGCTGACAGGGGCTGTTCCCTCATAAGTAGTTCACCTTTGCAGCTGAGTCCAACTAGCGCCAGTTGGCGTGTCATGAACTCTTCTGCAGCACCACAGTACCTACCCCAGGTATGTGGTACATACATCACATGATTTCCGATATGACTGCGGCCGGATCACGCAGTTTCTTCTACTTGCCAGTTGCATGGGCTCAATCCCAAAGCGATATTTAACTACATGCAACCTGTACCGTTGAAAACTGTACACACGTGCATGCATACTATGCAATCATTGCTATGATAGCAAGGACGACTAACAGACATTGACGTTGCTACACGAGGCACTGTTGTAATTTTTTGCACTTGCCACTCAAGTACTCAGAAATAAACACTGCAGCCTCCCGCTGAGCTGCTTGCGCCTCTGGGATGTCCAGAAACTGCTGGAAATCATGCCACATGGCCTCCCAAGGGCTGAACACCACACCTCGCTGCCCTGCTGCTTTCAATTTCCTGTAGAGTAAAATGCTACCCGACAGTAAGCTATCTCTGGTGCCCATCTGCAATAAGGTGGCAGGATATGTGGAATTTTTGAACAAACTGGCGTAGTCAGCACGCAAGGGGGACACAAGGGGGTCTGCGAACTTGCTTTCATCACCAGCAGTGTATGCATATGCCAGGGGTTTGACACATTCATAGCAGATGACAGGGTCTGCACCAACCAGGGTCGTGAGTGTATCCCCCTTCTTTGTGACGTCCACCCAGGGGCTGAACAGCACCAGAGCCCCAGGCAGTGCAACCCCTTCACGCTGCAGTTGAATGGTCAGAGCCAGAGCCATCCCACCCCCAGCTGAGTCCCCTAGGACAGCTATCTGGTTCCCCTCGTATGCCCTGGAGCCCGAATTCGGCTGTATCAATTGCTTGTAAACTGCCAATGCATCATTCAGTCCAGCAGGAAAGGGGTGTTCTGGCGCCAGCCTGTACTCGACACATATGACTTGGATGCCAGTTGCTTGAGCTATCAGCGCCACCATGCTCCACTGATTGTGGCAATCATTGAAGACATAACCGCCTCCATGCCTGCAGGTGGTGCAAGCATACTCCAAGCACTGCCTCAAACTGAAGCACTAAGAGGTAGCAGCAGCTTGTCGGCAACAGAAATAAGGTGATGTCTTGGTGGTAGTGACAGGACTGCCATGCACAAGATCAGACAAGCAGGATTGATGAACCACATGCAGCTTGGGATTGCTCTGCCTGTT
The DNA here is from genome assembly GCA_018290735.1 of Coelastrella sp. MACC-549. Taxonomy (NCBI): domain Eukaryota; kingdom Viridiplantae; phylum Chlorophyta; class Chlorophyceae; order Sphaeropleales; family Scenedesmaceae; genus Coelastrella; species Coelastrella sp. MACC-549. The sequence goes on from JABEVS010000031.1 coordinate 59,158, forward strand.
GTGCAGATGCGGGTTGATTGCACGGAGTTGCACTGCAGGCATCGTTGGCTTGAAGCAAGCTAAGCACGCGGTCTTTAACACCTGGCAAGTTCCCTGAGTTGTTCCCCATGTGGGTGACCCCAAGCAATAACTTACAGGTAGATGATCAGTCGAACAGCGTCCTGTGTTTCGTTATACTCTTTTGGTATGCCATAAACCACAGGCACTCCAGCTATGGAGCTGTTTACAGTCCTGCCCAGGTACTGCTGCTTTGCTTTGTTGCTCAACTTGCTGTTGGCACTGCTAGAGAACCGCCGCACCTCCTGGACGGCGGTAAGGTTATCTCTGAAATTCTTTGGTAGTACCGTAGGGTGCGCTTCCGCCAAGAACCGCTGGGCTGCAGTTGAGATGGTGTCGGGTACATAGCAGTAAGGCTTGTGTACATCCTTGATAGTCCTAGGCGCGGTGCACGCTCCTTCGCTGCCACTTAACGTCCTGTTCTGTGATTTAGGAACAGTCTGCGCCTGTGCACTGGGAAATACGGAGCCATGCGAGAACAGACTGAGACACAGCAGACTGATGGTGCTAAGCACCAGGCATGTTGACAGCTGCATGTTGTCCTATTTTTTTTTGACAACTTTGCCAAAATCAACTCACACATTGGCTCGTTGTTGTTCCCTGGGGCATGGAATCCAGGCGCCCAGGTGGTACGTCACGATGGCGTACACAGAGCTTATAAGCAACATCGGCAATATCTTGATCTCTTTACAGACAGCCTCGTTGATTGTGGATGTCACCAAGGAAACTGGCAGGTCCGATGTTTATTTGAGCGCCAACGCAACTCAAACAACGCAGAGCATGTGACTGGCTACTATGCAGCTACTGCATCAAGTACTTCAATGAGACAACGCCTCTAGCAGCCGACTTGCAGCGTACTGCCTGCCATAGGAGCATGCCATTCCTGCGGATGAAGGATGCTAATCATTGCAGCCTTTTTCAACTCTTTCAAGGGGCAGCTGTGATAGTCACACAGCAGATTGACTATTCCCTGGATGCCTTCATCCTTCTGATCCTCAACTTCATAAGCCACCTGATGCAGGAAGCAGCAACAGCAGCAGGAACTTCCATGAACCCTCCTACTACTAGTACTAGCATTACTGGACCAGCAGCGATGCCAGCATGTGCACATGCTACATTGGGCAGGTGCAATAGGGTCCTGAATATACATAGCATGCTTAGTCATGGCTTATTGCACCTGTGACAGGCTGCTGCAGTGCTAACAACAAGCGATGCATAGTCTTCTTAGCTTGCCTTCTTGTGGCTGCACTGCATAGCTGGCTGCACCACAGAGCATCTCACCTGTAAGAGAAATTGAGCCATGCAGCAAGTTATCTCACCTGTTTCCTGTATTTGGCGTTGTTGGTCATGGTCTGCACTTCCTTGTACAGCTTCTCAAGCTCCTTGCCCCTTGAGATTATCAACCTCAGCGTGAAACCTCAGCAAGGACCTGTGCGGCACGATCATTCTCTGGCAGAGAGCCACGCCGGCTGATTCACCCAAGAGAGAACCTTGAGAATGGATGCAATGGTACACTAGCATCCGATGCATCCGATGAGAATGGATGCAGTGCATATTCAGCCAACAGCATGAGGCTGAGGGCCTGCATGACTGTGTAAGCCACCATGCATAATCAGGCAGGCTACCATTGTGGCCAGCAAGGGAGATATGCAGAAAACTGTTGTGAAGTCAGGGCTGTCGGGGTGTGAACAGTGAAATACAGTAAAACATCTCATTTTGAATTGCCTGAGTGCTTTACACTGCCATTTTCTCAAGCAGCTGGTCCACACAGAGTACGTTGTCTACGCTACGTTCAACGTAGTTGCTGCAGTGCTCTGCTACATGGCTGCATTGGGTCTGGGGCGGCTGCGGTGCCTTCATGCTGTCCCCCATGATCTTTTTTTGAAGGACGCTTTTCACTGGCTCCTGGCTTACAGCACCAGTAGCACCAAACACAATGGCAGTCGGACTGCAGCCATGACAGTTAGTAGGTACAAGCCTCGGAACTCTGCCAGAGGTCAGTAAGAGCAGCACTGCTGGCAACACTGTCAGATGAGTGCAACTGCTGAAACATCAAGCAAGGAAGCTTGACTGCTTTTTTGTGTTATCTGAATGAAAAGTCACCTATGATCCACATATTGACAAACCTGCACGCATATACAAAGGTGTTGTGTGCAGCAGATGCCTTGCACAGGGCCTCATAGACTCCTTCAAGTTGCGGCAGTCCTGGGTGGGACATATTTTTTGGTGTCTTGTTAATCAGGACACTATCACGCGCTTGACTGCCAGTGCTGACAGCTAGACGCAGGCGACTGGCAGTACGTGCCAAACGGTGCTCAACATCACTGGCCAGGGTCTAGATGGGTCTAGATCGCTAGGACTCCTGTAGCTGAGCTGCTGCTGTTAGCTGCATAGCAGATAAAATTGTACCTTGGTTATTGGAAGGGCTTAACATGTTCTGATGCTGCTCATGGGTCAAGTGTGCCAATAAAAATGCTCTCAAGAAGTACCGGTGTTGTGCAAAAGGACTCGGCAGTTGTTGATCGGTGATCAATGCCTTACATTGATCAGCAATATGGTGTGGGCTACCCCTTGGACGTTGTCGGGCTTCTAAACACCAAAACAATATTCCTGCAGCAGTGGCAGCATCACGCTGACGCGCAAGGCAGAGGATTGAATGCGAGGGCAATAGCTGAACGGGACAGTCACGCCAGAGGGTTCTGAAGGTTTGCAGAGCATGGAAGCAAGAATTTGGATAGCTGCCGCAGTGAGTCACCCTTCATGTGCTACATAAGGTCCTCGTTACATGCATGAAGCTCAGAAGTCAAGGGCCATCTTTTGAAAAGCCGAAGCTCTTTCATGCCAGCAACTTCCTGTACGGATCAGATTTATCCAGCCCCATATAGTGAAATTGCTGGCGCACTGGCTCTATGCGTCTTATTGTAAGATGCTAACATGTTGGGCAACGTACTGCAGTCGACCGACAGGCCCTGAGCTGATGTCAAAAGGGTGTTGATCTGCACAATGTAACACTAGTGATGCCGTTGGCACTGTAGGCGTGCATACACAGCTGCGTCATGATCAGGCGGTCGCCAGGTGGGCTGCTCACAAGTGAACGGTCGTTTCTCAGAGCCTATATCGCTGACATGAATGCAAGCTAAGGCGCATCACTTATATCATTGTTCAGTGATCTCACCTGGCAGAAATGCAGTTGGATATTGGCAATCAAACAGAATACATGGCATGGGTCCGCATGGCTGTGCTGGCTCACTGCTTTGAATGTCACACCTGCCCTTGCTGCTAAAGCTACATTCAGCAGTACGGAGTTGCAAATGAAGCACTCCTTAGCAAACTCCCTGTGACTGTCTTGCAACAGGCCAAAGGTGCTGCAGCGTGTAACTGCAGAGGAGATCGGCCTTTACCTGCAAGCTGATCATCAGCACCCAGACATGTTAGCAAGGGTCAGGATGGTTGGTGTTCGCCCATTGAACTCACCATGGGCACTTCTATATATCTGCTTAGCAGGTAAGCACCTGTTGAAGGATTAGACTGCTGATTGGCATCCCAGCATTACCGTTTGCGTATTCAGGACTTTGTGCTGAACCAAATCCTCTTAACGTTCCATTACCACCAGGCTGCAATGCACCTTGATTGCAGGACACTGGCTGGCAATAAATGGTGTGGACAACCAGTCCTCGGATGTGGGCCTCAACGTTCTTATGAAGCTCTGCAGGCATATCTGTGATCCGAAGACTGGAAATACATCTGCAATGGGCCTGCAGAATGCAATTTCTGGGGCAGCAGGACATGGTCTGATGTATCTGCATCCTTTGGAAGCAAGGTGAAAGCTGACAGGTTGCAAAGCAGTTCTTCTTGAAGCTATTTGGCTGTCAACGCTGCTTTTTAGCCAAAGTGCAGAAGCTCTGTTATGCACTCAGTAGCAAACATATGCAGTCTCCCGACTATGATGGGGGCTGGTGCAAGAAGTGCTTTGCTCAAACAGCAAACAAAGCACCACCAGTTCCCTGTCATGTCACATGCTGGCACCTGTGCTGTCATGGCAGCGATCTACCTTTGCATTCTTCCTTCAGCCTAAAAAGACCCTCCTTGAAGGTAGCCTTAGGGCACTTGTGCTCATGTACAGGTGCTGGCATGCCTTTCTGCAAGGCCCCAGCAGGGGTGAAACAGATGCTGCTATCAGCCAGCTGGCAAGTCCCCATGCAGATGACCCTGCAAGCAATGCGGATGTTGCAGATGTTTTTGGCACACCGACAGTGCCCTTCTTAGTAGGCACTGTAGATCAACCACTGCCCCTTTCAGAACCGCGTCCAGCACCATTCATCCTGGAGGTGACTGCTGCTGTTTCTGATGCTGTGAGCGCTGCCAACAGCAGTATGCCAATGCCGAACGACACGCTAGCAGCAGCGACAATGATTCCACTGGAGTGCTCCAGGTCAAGATGCTCACAAATGTGGAGCATGAACAGAATCAACATCATTCCCTTGTGGCAGCTGCCAGAAGGCTTGCCTGCCATATTCACCCGGAAGGGCACAGTTATTGACACAGGTGACTGATTATAAGCATGTTGCTGCTCCTATTGATCAGCATCAAGCCCAGGCATGCAGGCAGGTGATCCCAGCAGCACAGTATGTCGGCCAGCAGCACAATACATCAGCCAGTAGGCCGAATGTTGCTTCAGCTGTTGCTCTGCTCTGCATAACAAGCCCTCTACCGCTATCTGACTTGTTGCTGTTATATCAGCCCAGTTTTATGTTTGAACCTTACATTTCTTGGCCCAAAATGGCATGTGTTGCACTAGGCGTGGATTATGCACATGATGATCTACAGTACCAGATTGACCAGAACAATTCCGCAACCTTCAATCGCATTGGCGGTGCTCCTGCTCAAGGACTGACCAACACAGACCTGCCATGGAGCAGCAACACAGGCCATGGCACTCATGTAACTGGCACCACGGCAGGTATACCTCCCAGCAACCTATCCATCAATGTTCGATTGCAACAGTCACCTGGCAGCAGGCTTTGCTGTAATTGTGCAGTATGCTTTCAAGTATATTATGCCTGCTATCACGTGCATACGCATATCCAAAAATTGAGCCTGACAGTCACAGACGTGCTCATTTGTTTCCAGGCGGCTGGGGCAACAATGACACACGGGGCATTGCGGGCATTGCTGGTTACATCCAGCAGGGACTGCTGTCCTGTAATGCCTTTACCCCTGGATCTTACTTCAGTGCTGGATCCTCAGGGGTCAGGGCAGCTCTGCAGGATATTGTGAGTTGCCTGAGACATGCGGCCAATATGAATGCTCACTGGGTGGTGAGTACCTCTCCTGTGGCCTACGGCATCTTGCAGTCCAGTGCTTGCGCCAGAGCAACTGCCTGGACCCAGTGGATTGCTGCTTGCCTCCTGCAGCATCTTGCACCACTCAGTGCTGCATGATCACTTTGTCAGGAGCAGATACTGCAACATCTGGCAAGTGCAATATTATCACTGTAGGGTATAGAGGTTCATTGCACTACTGTGACAGCGTGTGTGGCTCCTGCAGGTCAACCTGTCCCTTGGTTTCACAGGACTTCTGAGCAACAACCAGCTACTGGTGGATGCACTTCAGCAGCAGATATGCGCCAACGATGGCATAGCTGTGGTAGCAGCAGGCAACACAGCTGTGGACATCAATGCTGCTGGCACAGACTCTAATGGCAACGCCTACGATGGAGTGTACCCTGCTGCCTTGGCAAAGACACTTCCAGACTGTGTGGTGGCTGTTGCGGCCATAGACAGCAGTGACCAGTTGGCAGATTTCAGCAACTGGGGCCAATACGTCAGCATTGCTGCACCAGGTGACTGACTGCTGACATAGGAGCAGGGATTCGCCGTCTTGTACTGGCAGCTGCTGCAAAGTTTGCACTATACAGTCAATATGATCAATACATTGGTTTGTGCACCCCTGGGCTGTTGTGGCAGCAGCCAGTAATGTAGCTTTGACCAAAATGGCAGGGATACCCCAGGGGCGTTTGGGTTCATAGCACCGAGTGAGTGTTTCAGCACTATTAGCGTCATGTTGCCGATGCCATTTCACTTCTGCTACAGGTGTAAGCATATTCTCTGATCAAGCCACTAAATTCTCTGACAATGCAACATTTGACGTCTGGAGGTCAGAAACCCTGTCAGGGACCTCTATGGCAGCTCCGCATGTCACAGGTGTCATTCTCCTGCTGCGCAATGCTTTCCATAACGCCACAGCAGCTCAAGTTCTGCGCTGCTTGCGGGCAACAGCTACCTCGCAAGTACGGATTGCTGCTGGGGACACACGAGCCATTTCTGGTGGTATCCTTGATGCAGCATCTGCTTACGCCTGTCTCAAAGCGCAGTTCCAGAACAACACAGCTCAGGCATACCCCTCACCATCACCATTACCATCACCCCCTCCGCCCCCGATCCCCAACCCCTCTTCCAGCCCCTTGCAAAGCCCTAAACCACCTCCCTCACCTCAACCAGCTGCACTGCTGTTGTGTCCAACGACAGGGCTGCCTAGCTGTGTGGATTCTGCAGCAGCTATGCTCATGGCCAACTCAGTGTCTGTACGGTAGGGACCGAGAGTTTTTGAGGTATAACTAGGGGCTCTGTAGGTAGTGCTTCCAGGTCCTAGTTGTCTGAGTTGTGCAGATAGCCCCATTGACACAATGTGCATTATGCAGTGCATCAGATATGCTTTTCTCAATCACTCCATAACCTACTGTGCAACAGGCCATTTACAGAAACGGACCGAAAGGCCCTAGGGTCCTGTCCTTACGGTGTGTACTTGAACAAATGTCATATGGACCAAACAGTGCAGCTGCCACATATGACAATTTCAAATTCAAGTTCAAAGAATATGCTGCAGGTGCAATCATACTATGCCAGGTGTACCTGCCAGCATATCTTACATCTGGCAGAAACTTAGTGTTGTCAGTAGGCAGGACCCTTCGTAAGCTTGCTCCTGGTGTTGTTTGCTGTACTGTAGCGTCAGTCATATCAACGTCAGTTCGCTGCTCCTCACGAACAGAGTACTGCACCTCCAGCCTCACAAGCAGCTCAGGTGTGAGGTACAAGTGCAGGTATGCCCTGCGCTCAGCTGGGTATGTCTGCAGTCCAGGAGTGGGCCCTTGCCAGCTTGAAGCTCAGTGTACAGGCTCCTCATCTTCATGCCCAAGGAACATTGCGCTGAGGAGAGTCAATGGCACAACCTGTAGAACGAGCTCCGGATAATGATCTAGAACTACTTATTCAAGATCTCCGGCAAACCAATGAATTGGGGGCGTGTGCTACATTTTCCAGTAACAGTAGTTCATTAACAGTAATTCTCTTTGTTGCCGGGCCAGCAAGTACTTAGCAAGTACTGAAGGGTGTATTTTTGTTTTCTGTGTTGCTATCTGGCTGGCACTTTGTGATGTTCAATAATGCACAATGAATGCAATTGAGGACTGAAATAACAAATATTTGTACCACGCTAAGTACTTAATGTGTGGTGCTGATCACTGAGCGTGCCTGGTCAACGACAACCATGGTTTAGCACACAATACAAGTAGTTATTGGTAGTTACCGGTACTTAACGGCAGGTTAACGGAACGTCCATGGAAGTTTGGGCTCATTTACCAGATACATGTAGCCAATAGCCGGGATTAGGTAGAGGAAGAATATTTTTATGTTCCACAGAAGACCAACCAGCTTGCTTTTGCCGTCCTTCGGAGCATTCAGAGTCTGTAGCAGAACGATCTGCACAAGGTGAACTCACAAACAACATCAGAAAGGCATATGAGCACGTTACGAACCTCAGTAGACTCCTGGTCGGTGTCGTGCCCACCATCACCAGCTGCAGCTGGTGCCGCATGCGCAGCAGAAAGCCTTGGATTCTGCTGATTAGCCTTGGGTGGATGCTGCGCATGTTCACGAGTAAGCAGCCGGCTGGGTGTGTTCAAGGGGCACACATGACGTCTGTTGCCAATTGCTGGTGCGTGAGTAGTCGAGAGAGAGTGGCAGAGAGAGAGAGAGAGCCATTTCCGCGACTTGGACACATTTCTTCTGTCACAGATAGCCGACAACTCTACTGCAGGCAAAGTGCTTGCTCCTGTACATTACGCTTGCCTTCAGCATACGCTATCATGCATGATGCAAACCTCGAGGTCACACGGCAGATTATCTCCCAGAGATACACCAGAACGCTTTCGTATTTGGAGTATGTCAACTTCTGAAAGTGCCATTGATAACTTAGCAAACGGTTTGCTGCTTGAGCGCAGACGTGAGTCAGCTGCCGGCCCACTGAGCGGGAGCTTTCCGGCCTGATCAGGATCATGATTTAGCTAGCAATCAACACTCTCAGACTATCATGGTGACGGTTATATGCTGCTGTGGGAAATCCGGTCATGATAATGTGTACACATGCTTGTAAAATATCTTAGCCAGGGGTCATCATTGCATCACAGGCCATGCTTATTTAAATCAACAAGTTGCAAGCCTCAGGGTCAGCACGGCCTGTTGTACTGAGGGCTGGGCTTGAGAGAGTCATTTGGCCCGCAGCAGCCAAGGCACTACTAAGGTTCCAGCCTACTAAGGGCTTACCACTCAACCAACTGCTAATCCCTTGACAAGGACTGTTCAGCACTGACAGGGGGGGGGCTTAGGTTACTAAGGGGGTTGCCCGCGTAGTCGATATTCATAGGAATAATGTTCCACCACAGTACTGCATTGCATGCATGAGACCTTTGGAGAATGGACACCAACTGCGCAGCCAGCTGGAGGAGCTGGTGACTGGAGACGCTTAAGCAAACTCAACTTGAGTGAGGTCATTTGTTGTATCTACTCTACTGTGAGGAAACACCTTCCAATACTAGCAGATCAATCTGCGCACGCCCACCCCGGCATGCGCTTCAGAGTGCAGAGGAGGACTCTTCTCCTGCAGGTTCCTGCAAGAGAGGAGGCTGCAACTGCAGCAGCGGCTGCTGAGCTGCACTGCAGGGCAGCTTGGCGCCGGGTTGAGGGCCAGCCCCCAGAACGTTCAACTTCAGTGGTGGTTTGGAGTGTCATTGAGGACTTTGTGTTTGCTGCTTGTGCGCACACATGAGCTGCTGCCGGCTGAGCAGGAGCTTGCAAGCCGCTGGCAAGTCTTAGAAAATCAGCCAGCAATCAGCATGTTACATGCTGCTGTGGGTAACTGGGACTGTCACGTGTGCACATATGGCTCATATGGCGGCCTTCTGAAATGTGCCCGGCACAGCATGCTGGGGCAGCATCAGCACAACTTGGCAAGGAGCCAGCGCCATCACATATCCGGAAGTTTGTACCAACATGTACAGCAAGCAGCCTGCTTCACCCGGGGTGAAACAGTGGGCAGGTCGACAAATGAAGTGTGCGCCTTTGACGAGTAAGTGCCAAGCCTGGAGCTCGGAGCGTTAACGTTGTTGTTGAACTTGGTCGGACAAGAGTTGCTATCCCACTATGGCAGCTGTTTTGAGCAGTGGCTAGGCAGGCCAACGTTGCTTGGGGAATTGAAGGATTGCCGCCTGAACCTGCTGCCATTCTTCACCACTGCCAGCACGGTGCCACAGTGTGGCACAGGGGCCAGCTAGCAGCCTGCATTGTGCTGCGACTCGCCGCAAATTCCTACAGCAGCAGAGGTCGGGGTTATGACCGTCACACTATCGCCAGGCTGGCGTTAGCTGATGACTTGCCAAGTCACTGGCAGCGAAGCAGCTGCCCACCCGCGCTGCCGCGGCGGCAGTACTACCAGTGCCACCAGTGACTCTGTCAGTGACTGAGTCACTGAAGCAGCTTCGGAAGCCTCCGACTAATAGGCTACTGGTCACTGTATGGACTGTCCATTCACAATAGTACTCAGGCGGTTGCAGTGGCTTCCGGGAACCCACCACGCCCGCCATGGCATGGTCGGGCCCACTGAGAAAAATCAATTGAATATATTACAGAATCCCACTGGCCCACCTTGCAGGCCCTGTTGAGCAGCTTGTACGACTTGGCAAGCCTCAGTGAGACTCATCTGATGCTGAAAAGCAGCAGTGTTGAGATGCTGCCCTCCAGGGCAGCCTGCTGGTTGCCGCACTGGCAGTGCTGTGGTGGGTTGGCAGCCTGCCGGCAAAGAGAGAAATTCTCAAGCCTGGCAGGCTGATTGACTCAATCAGTATGCTGTGGCAGTGCTGACTCAGTCTGCTGGCAGCCAGTGGCTGCTACAACGGTACACAGTTACACTGGTGAGTATGAACCTCATACAGTGCCACCCTGAGGGCAGTGGATGGTGCATTGCACATACTATTTTGTTGGGTTGAATTCAGATTCATACTAGTGTGTGTTGAGGTCATCGTGCATGTGCAGGCTGATATCTGCAGGTCTATATACGTCGCAGGTGTACTACACATATGATATGTTGTTCAACCAAGTTGGCAACCTCAGGTTTTAGGCTAGGCAGCAATATTGCATACCATACCATACCACACCACACCACACCACACCACACCACACCACACCACACCACACCACACCACACCACACCACACCACACCACACCACACCACACCATACCATACCACCTGGCCCCAGAGGGGCACCTCGGAGGAGCGAACATAGATAGCATTAATGCTATCATAGCTCGGAGCATGGTGCCACAGTAGTGAGGTTGCAGCAGCCAGTCGGCTCACAGATTGGCTGGTCTCCGCCTTTCAAAGTGTTGTGTTGTCTCGTTGCAGCAAATAACCCGGAATGTACAACCAATACTATAGTACACCCTGTAGTACACCCCTGTGCGCTGCTGCTTTTTCTACCATGGGGAACATGTTTGTTGGGTGAGAAGGGCTGCGCTGCCGCATTTACGTTGCAACACCTTTTATTCATCAGATAGCGCCTGCATTGAAGCGGGGCAGCTGCAGCACTGTCAGCGCTTGAGCAGTTAAGTGGTCATGACAGCTTGCATCACTCTATCACTACAGCAGGTCCCCACATCACATGCGCGCAGCAGCACTGCCAGGGAATGACTCATTCATTGCTAGGCTAGCAAAACACATAGCTGCAGCCACTAAATCGCCAACAGCTGTAACATCGGCAGCAGCAGCGGCGGCAACCGCAGCAGCGGCAGTGCCAACAGCAGCAGCAACAGCAGCAACATGATGGGCAGTGGTAGTATAACGAACATCGTACAGCAGCAGCACTCAGCATCAACCAGGCCAGTGTTCTGCACCGTCACCTCACAAGTGCGTTGTTGTCCTGTGCAATATGGTCGTAGGCTAGACGCTGGAAGCTTGTTTGTCACTGCTGCAAGCACTCTGGGCACTTGAGCAAGTCATCTGACTAAATGGACTTTGTCAGACGAGCTGCTATGCGAACATGGCGAGTGTGCTGGAGAATGGGGCTTAGGGGTGCAACAGTGGGCAGAATCAGCAGCCTGCACCTCCTGCAGCGAAGTTGGCAGGAAGTGCAGCATGGGACTGCAAACAGTTCAACAGCAGTTGGGCCCTGGCACGGGAGGATGTACAGCGATGTAGCATGGACAGCTGTTGGCACGGTTGCAGGGACTCCCCCAGCCCAAAAAGCTTCCAGCAGCAGTCTTGGCATATAGCAACCATGCTTCCATTGTGTTTGCGGTGTGGATGCTGCTTCTGGCGAGCTTGGTAGCAAGTACTGTATTTGGCACCAGTAGTTGTCAGCTGCAACCTTGGATATTGGAAATAATATCATGGAAAACTAACAGCAATGACAGCCATCAGCGGCAGTATCAGGACGGCAGTCAGTGGCTGTTCAGGTGGTAGCTACCACCTCTTGAACTATAGTTCAGGATGTTAACAGCAGCGATGGCAACTATGACAATTACTGCAACAACAACCACTACTAGTAGGTAGTACTACCCCCAATACCACATGTGATCATGCATGCATGATCTGCTAGCCTGCAACAATGCTCCATCATGCAGCACCTTGGAAATTAATCATCTGGCAGGCTGGCAGCTGCCCCCTGCAGGTGCAATCTGGTTATGGAACGCCCTGCTGAGGGAGCGATTGCTACTAGCACCTAAGCTTCGACATACCCGTCAGATTCGTTGCGACCATGCCATTTGGTGCAGGCTTGGCGCGTTCTTGATCAGTCACTTGACCATTTCAAAGCATGCCTATTAGCACCCTCGACCATCATGCGATAAGACGGGCAGAATTTGCTCATGTGACTGACAGACGCAAGGACGTGTGCTGCAGCTCGTCGCAATCATTGTAAGCCGGGACCGACGGGACCGTGGGTGCATCCGAACGCAAGCAGTACTTGACCTTGTAAACGTGTAAAATTCTGTTGCATTATACACACACACTGCATGCCGTTGCCCTTGGGTCTCTGTTGCTCTCAAGGGCATCTTGCTTGATCTGGAACACAATCCGCAAACAGCTCCTTTCAAAACATCACATGGACTGTACCAACCAGAAAGCGAGCACTTACTCCCCATCTGGCGTGCCATCCTCTCACGCAAACGGAGAAACCAAAAACCTATGCTAGCCTTCGGCTGATGACTCCCAAAAGTTTACTCTGTTGGTGATTGAAGCAATCTTGCCATCATACGACGCTGCACTCGGCCTCGCGGCCACCTTCCTGGTGCTTTCACTCTCTTCAAGGTCTGACACGCGCTCACCAACAGCAACCGGCCCGTTATGAGCTCTTAGTACAGGGATTAACAGGATCTAAGCTAGGCATACGTGTTCTGCGAGCCACCAGGTAGCCACCATGGGTTCCTGCTGCTCCACCCCAGCTGACAACTATGAACCAGGAAAGCAAGCAGCATCTGGCTCGTCCAGCCATGAAACTCGTAAACATAAGCACGGAGAACAGAGCAAAGTGCCTGACTTCGGTCTTGGTAGCGACTTCGAGGTGCTTAGACTGTTAGGGACAGGAGGGGAGGGAGAAACCTGGCTGTGTGTGGATCAGCGCACCAAGGAAGAAGTAGCCATCAAGCTGGTTAGAAGACCTATACCACGTAGCATAACACAGATTATTCAGCGTGAAATCAAGATCTTGGCAGACTTGGGGGATGGGCATCTCAACATTGTGCATGCTGATGAGGTGCTGTTGACAAGAACACATGTGGGACTGGTGATGGAGTACGTAGCAGGTGAGCTTCTGTGACTATCTGTAAGTCTACTTGTTCCCTGCTGCTTCCTATACTTCAATGCTGGCTTGTACGAGAGGCACATCTGTCTATGCATGATGAGCAGCCCTGGAGCGTTATGGTCCCTAACTTCTATCCGCTGTTCCGTCAGCGATAGAATGACTATTTGCTGTCAAGAATGCGATCTTATTCAAGATAACGTTCGGCTGTGTTGTCACAATCACTTCGAAAAGCCCCGCAACACATAAGGGGGTCAGTACATGCTGCCAACAGCTGGCTGCAGGCGTCAGTGCTGCAGCAATGCCTATTACAGCACGCTCCACAGCAGTTGCAACTCAGTACACTAGGCTTTTGTGCGGCAGCCCAATATACTGCTGCTGCTGCTGCAACCATCTGCCAGCAGCCTTGGCACCCAGCACTTGATATACAGTAACTCATTGAGCGCGGTTGGTGTCCTGTTGATTTACTCCAGCAAGCCATCTGTTGAGTTGTACATGGACAAGGGCGCGATGTTCAGATCATCCAGCAGACTGGTTTGAATTGAAAATTTTTAAACTAAAGTATCTTCTGTCATGCAGCATTGGATGGGTATGATAGCGTGGGCTTGCACAGATTATATCAGGTGATGTCCCAACCTAAGCCAGCTGCTTTACTGCTTTCCTGCAACTTTCAGGCGGCAACATGGTGGCATTTGTTACCAAACGGAGAGAAACACGTGATGAGCGTGGTGGTCTGTGCATTGGTGAAGATGAGGCAAACTACTTTTTCAGACAGCTGATTTGGGCAGTGCAGTTCTGTCATCGCAATCATGTGGCACACCGCGACTTGAAGCTTGACAACACCATTCTGGACCACAGGTCAGCAACACAGGCCGGACTCAAGCAGTCTAAGATAAAACATGTGATATTAGTGTTAAACATGTGATATTGGTGCTGAACAAAGCAGTTCAGGTACATGGCTGACCATTCACGCTACCAGCAAGCAAAGCAACCGATGCAGATTGGGTACTACACCTGCAATGCATCTGCAGAATGCTCTGCTGTTGCACCGTTGGTCCCCCATCAATCAGAACTGTCTTGAGCTGACCTTTGACTTCCTTCATCTCCAACCTAAATGCTCACTGCAGGGATCCTCCCCGGCTGAAGCTGTGCGATTTTGGTTTTGCCAAGGCTTGGAGTGCTAACAGCAACATGGACACTATGCGCATAGGAACCCCAGAGTACATGGGGCCAGAGCTGATCAGCGGCAGGTGGGCAGCAGCAGCTCTGTAACGTTTCAGGGCCTCTGGCACTTCCCTGCGTCACGTCTCCTGTGTCATTATCAATGAAAACGGTGTTGGTGGCAAGTACGGCAGTCCAAGCAGAACAGAGCGACAGGGTTCCTGCTCTACATGTGTTATCTTGTGGACCCATGCTGACAGAAACAGGACACAGCTGTCATTGGTTGCTTCTGTGGCTTGCACTGGGCTTGGCTTAGGGCCTGAGAGTGCCTGAGAATGTCAGAACCTCTCAGCATCAGGGAGTTTTATGCAATTGCTGGCAGGTTGAATGCTGGGAATGGGGGGTTATATCTGACCTTGCTTGCGCTGCTGATGACATCCTGCAGGGCCGGATATGATGGCAAGAAGGTTGATGTCTGGGCTAGTGGTGTGCTGTTGTTCGTGATGCTGCTGGGCATGTTTCCTTTTGAGATGGAGGATGAAAACTACGTCAACACTGCAGGACTCTACAGCATCTGGATACAGCAGATCAGGACCAGCTGGCAGGAGCACCCACATAACAACAGCGCTGTGTCCCGGTTGACCCCGGAGTGCCGGGACCTACTGGATAAGATGTTTGATGTCAACCAGGTTGGTTGTGTGCTTCATTTGATAAACCCTGGTGTTTGTTTGGGACAGTTGTAGCCCAGATTCTAAGTTGCTGATGCTGCCATAGGGCGTTGCGAGTGCCTCTGTGACACAAGACAACTGCATGTAGCATGTAGCTAGTTAGCTGGTTAGCTGCACTGGGCAGTGGTGTATTAAGCACTGGGTTCATGTATCTGCAGGTCCACTTTAGGATGCTGTCTCAGAGCAACAGCAAGCCTGCATCTGCTGCTCAGACGCTTTGACTGATTGCAACTGCCTTGTGCCAAACTGTGCTTGCAGGATTCCCGCATCACAATTGATGGCATCATCCGCCACCCCTGGTTCAACAAGGTATTGCCGCCCAAGTACGAGCATGCATTGGCTCAGCTGCAGGAGGAGCAGAAGGCCATTGATGCTCGGGTGGCTGGCGGCAACTTCAGGAACAGGGAGCGTGACACAGCACTGCAGGTGGGAGTATGGGGCGCTTGCAACTGCCGCAGTGACATCCTCTGCTGGTTGTCTACTGGTCCCCTGTGGACACGACACGAGATATCTTTGACATGACTGCAGCATCTGTGGCCTTCTTGTTAGGGAGTGTTGCAGACCCAGGCCTCTTGTTCCTTCGAATACAACGATATCTGCACGTCCAGTTTAGGATGCTATTTCAGAGTAACAGCAAGTCTGCATCTGCTGCTCTATACACATCACACATGCCCTCCCGCTTTTCTGCTGTGTGAGAGATGAAGTATGTTCATAACTGCTGTGTTGTGTCCCCAGATGCAGCTTGTTGCCATAGAGAGTCCCTTGACACTTTTGGCTTCTTTGTTTTCTCTGCCTTCCTCTTTTGTGGCTGCAGTCGCTGCTGGAAAAGGCCACAGTGCCACCCCAAGCTGGAGAGACAGTCATGCGTGTGCCGCTGACTCGCTTCACTGCCAATGGAGGGGCTCCAGTTGGCGTCATTGCTGAGGAGACACTTCCTGCCAGGTTGTCTACCACAGACAGCGCAACATAAGCTAGCCTAAGGCACCAGGAGGGCTTTTGCCACGCTGTGTGTGTGTCGTTGTGACTCATCTTCAAGTTTGCAGGATGCTTGTGTGTGGTCCTTTTGTGCAGGTATCGTCAGTCTCTTTTGGCTCATTGGGGATGTTCTGCACGTTGTTTGTCTGTCAAGAAGGGGGGTCTGGGATCCATGCTGCTGCAATTGCCAGTTGCATTGCGCTGGTGTCTGTGGGTTTCCTAATGCCTCATGAGTAAACAGTAATTGACGTAGTGGGGTTTTGTACCAAGGTGTGCTGGGAGGCATGGGGTGGTACAGCCGCTGTGCCTACAGAGGCTTTAGTCATTTCTCTAGGAAAATCTCTAGATTCTATTTGTAAACAGTACTTGTACTCTCTAGCGTTCGTCATGTCTGCATATCCTCAGTTTGATGTTCAATGTTTGTATCAGGGCAAAGGCAGGCGCCAGGACGCATCTGCTGCAGAGAAACATGCATGGTGTGCACTACTGATTACAACTCCATCACTTGATGCTGACTGAGCATGTTGCTAGGCTGTCCGTGTGATCAGCGCTGTTGTCATTGTGCTACTCTAACAGTCATGCTGCTTAGGTCATTTGGCTGTGAGCAAGAAGCGGCGGCTGCAGTCAAGCAGGGGCTTCCGTCCAGCTGATGAATGCATCTCAATGACCATTACCAGCTATATACAACACATGCACAGCGGCCACTTGCTGCTTTGCAGACATGCCTGCAGGAACACCTCCCTTCCCCCTCGCCTCTCCTCCTCGTCCTTATCCTCATCCACCCGCAGCAGCTGGCAACAGTAGCTGTGGCTTGTTCGATTGGCAGCACTGCATCACTGCTCCGTTATGGGCCACAATCTGCATTATTGTGTGGCAGTATGGAAGTTTTCTTTGTACTATTGTGGCTGCAGTGCTTGTGGGGACGTCCCTGGTGTGTTTCTGTGGGGTAGGGGCTTACTAGGCTGATGCTGCTCTATGCCATCAGGGAATGGCTCACTCTGGTGGACTACTTTGTGAGATTCTTATATCGGAACATCAGCAGTCTTTGGCGACATGTCATGGTTGTCAGGCTGCGTCCTGCACTGCGTTTGTCGTTTAATCTGGTAAACCACCAATGCAGTGGGCACTGAGAAGCGCGTCAGTCACGTTGACTACTGTGGTTTTACCTGCATATGGTGCAATTGCATGCACAAGCTGCAGCTGCAGCCCAGCGCCGCAGTGTAGCAGGAAGGCATCTGTCCAGGTGTGCACCTGGATCCAGGTCAACATGCTTGTTGCATCATCCTGCATGTTGAGTTTGCTGTACACCAAGTTAAATAGAGAGTATTGGCAGACGTTGTTGTTTGTTCGTCTTCAGGAGCAGATGTTATCATGTCATTCAGCAAGATGCATCATATGACGTGAGATGCTTGGTCATGAACTGATGCATGTGGCCACTTGTTTGAGAGTGGCAACACGTCAGTGCTGGCGCTGCAAGCACTGGCAGCGCCACTTCTCATGATCATGGGGACAATCCTTCATTATCTTGAGGAAAAGCTTGTTCAAGTAGTGCCTGTTGATGGTAGTGGGTGCCATGCCAACTTGGATTGAATGATCTAGATAACAGCTTTCTACCATGGTAAAACAGTGGTTGTAGTTGGGCTGTTAATTATCAGACCGATTATGTCTTTTGGATGCCTGAAGGCAGTGATCTTGCGTGCCAAAGGTGGTATGGTTGATTCCACACAGGCAGCAGGCACACTTTTGCTGGTGCTGCATGCTACAGCCACTGTTGCATGCACAGCAATTTTGTTTTTGCTGTGCTTCCTTGGTGGCACCAAACCACATCATCACATCAAAGTTTGTCATGTCACATGTACGGTACCATGCAGTCATGGACGAAGACATCCTGCAAACACCAGCAAAGGCTGTAGCACTCTTCAAGAGAACTATTGTGTCAAAAGGTGGCTCTGTGGGGGGCCGATGGCAGGATTGCTATGGCTAATGGGTAACTTATACATAAAAGATGGCTCTGTTGCCATGATCATAGTGTGCTGCACATTCACACCGTCTCTTGACCAGTGGCACTGGCGTCCATCGCATGCACGGCCCATACACGGAGAGGTCACCTTGCATAATGCTGCCATTGTGCCTATGTGAGAGTGTTAACATGCAAGGCAACAGGTGGTACTGGCTGGGCGTGGTACTAACAGTGTCAGCGTGCATGGCAACGGGTGGTACAGCCGGGCGTCATAGCACCACACGTGGTGCCTACTAGGATGTTGGGAGGTTCAGACAGTAAATATACAATAAACGACCTCACTTGAGTTCGCCTGGGTGCTTCCTGTTGCCATCCTACTAGGATGTATAGCACACTGGACGGTGTGCTTGACAGCTATACCATTGGACAGCCTGTGTTTGATCGGGAGTTTCTACAAAAGGTTATGGCTCAGCTAAATAGGGGACAGGCAGTACAGCGTGTAGAAGCAGAGTTTGCACAACAACGTGAGGCGTACTGGAAAGGCCAAGGTCTTACAGGATGCAAAAAGCAGGTGGTTATTAGGACAGTGGGTGACCCACCGTGGGCGGGCATGCCACGTGCAGTCAAAGAACTGGTGCAGTCAAACGTTTGTTACCGCTCCCGGGGTGGCGGTCTGCAATGCACCGTGGCGTGTGTGGCGCACTCAGCAGCGGCCCTGGGCTTGCTACAGGCTGGGGTTTGCAGCACAGTGGTGGTGCAGCTTGCACAGCACACCGTGTTGTCAGCGGTCAGTGGTACTAATGGGCTAGCTGAGCGTTCTGCGGACTAGGGTTTATTTTGCAGGGATTGTGTGTACAAGGCTCACACGGCCTGCAGGCCAGACAGCTGTCTTGCCGCTGCAGGCACTCGTCACAGGCACAGGTGTTGCATCAGCCCCTCAAGTGACAGTCTGGGACCCTGTGCAGATTTTCTCACTACACAGGATCTTTTCCTACTAGGAAACTCCCAGCTGACAGTTGGCTGCTGACACTGGGAATACTGCACAAGGTGTGATTGCTGGGCAAGCAGGCGATTCTAATCAGGGCTCAGGCTCTGCTGAGCAGAATTTCTTACTGGGGGGTTGAGTACTGCCTCAGGCAGGGTCAACCAGGTTCATGCAAGGCTATATGGGCACTGCAGGAAGTGCCAGGTTGGGCAGAGTAGCTCTGCTGTAACAGGGGCTCAATTGACTCATGAGTCATCACGGTTGAGGATGTTAGGACCGCCAGAGGGGCTCAGTCCTGTCTACCGTAGACATGGTGAATAATAATAATAATAAAAAAAATAATAATAATAATAATAATAATAATAATAATAATAATAATAATAATAATAATAATAATAATAATAATAATAATCAGTACTTTGCAGCCATAGCATTTACTGCCATCGGCCGCGCGCCTCAAATCTACCCAGTGAATTCAATCCACTTTCGGACAAGGCGGAGTGCATGATTATCCGATCTCAGTTGTGAAGGGGGACACCACCCGAGAACCCCTCCCATACAATGCCGAGAGCCAGGGTAGACATAGTGACTATGCTGTGTGTGGCCCGGCCCGGGCTGGGGGCAGTGTCCCACTGCTAGTAGCACAGAGTGCTGTTGCTAGCACTCAAGACAGGCACAGGGACAGTACTGGTAACTTACTTAGTAACCGTTACTATAGTACCGTAGCTACCGGCAGCTACCATTCGGATCGGATCGATTACCACTCCAGTAGATTCCAAGCACTACTAGTGCTACACTTGGAGTGTCAGACACTGCTGTACACTCCTATTGAGCAGTCAATCAGGTAGCTTTGGCCTGTTGGCATGCATACAGCCTTCAAAGCATGTAAAAGCATTGCCATACAATGGTCTTCTCCCGGAGTATAGGACTTATAAGTATACGACTATTAATGTCGAACTCCACAATTGAGCTCGGATAATCATGCACTCCGCCTTGTCCGAATGTGGATTGAATTCACTGGGTAGATTTGAGGCGCGGGGCCGATGGCAGTAAATGCTATGGCTGCAAATTACTGATTATTATAGTCGAACTTACTTTCGTTGCAGCTAAAGTTGGTCGCAGTAAGTCGCAGTGATCCTCGATTGCTATGCTGGCAGCTTGTTTTCAGTGCTAACATGCATGGAAACATCCGGAAACAGGCCTGTTTCCGGATGTTTCCATGCATGCTAGCACTGAACCCTAGGGTTTATAAACACCCAGCAGCCCCGAAGCAGGGATTAGAAGCTTCTCTGCAACGTTGGAGGGTGACGTCATGACGTCATGACGTCATGACTCATGATGTCTAGTAGGACGTCACACTTCCGGGACCATCTTACACTTTCTCACTGCGCACTATGTAACCTGGTTACCAACATGGCATGACTCCAAGCTTGGGTTTTTGTTAGTAACTTTCTAACATGGCATGAATCGAAGCTCGCCAGGTTGCTTAGTGAGTGGTGACCCAATAGGTCACTCGCTACCTGATCGACACCTCAATCAGTTCAACATGTTCTTGCACAGGGCATACATTTAATTACTACAGTTGCTACAATGGTGCCAGCAACATACTCAACTCACATGTACGGAAGTTAGCATGAGCTAAGCATGCCTGAGCAACACATCAAGACAGATAACCAGGCTCAGTACTGCCGACTAGTCAGCTGCTCATGTATTATGTATATCCAAACCAGCAGCGAGTAGTGTTGATACTACTAATGTTGTACGCCTACTTCACATCCTTTTCCTTACCCTGCTGCTGCTGCTGCTGCTGCCTGCGCTTGGCTGCAAATGGCCTGAGGAGCTTGTCAAAGTCAGCGAGTGTTGCTCCCTCTCCAATATGGAGATCTACTCGAGGCTGGGGGGGCAAAGTATGGTCACCTTTGGCAGGAGACTCCTGCAGACAGATTTTCACAGTCGTCATCAGGACATCATTATTACCTGACGTCATTATCAACTTGTATCTTGTATCAGATGACATCTGTTTCTGTTGTTATTTTATAGTTATAACAAAGCTGTGACACAAGGGCACGGAAAATTCCCCAGGAGAGTGGCCAGTGAGAGGCTTGAGATGAGCCAGCATGATGAGGGAAGATTGGTGCCATTCTGTAATGGGCAATGCCCGCCTTGTGTGCACACTGCATATTGTCCTCCGTCCCGTAAGCATTTATTTAAGTGAGAGAACAGGGAAAAGCATTCCTGTATGTTGCTGCTATAAGCAACAGGTCAGGCAAAAGGCGAGAATGAAGAAAGAAAGATCATATACAGATCATTCTCTGATGATATAAGCAGTAGATGCTGTCCACACTGCCACAGGATCCTGATCAGACAGCATAAGAGGCGGGGTGGGCAAGAGCCACTTCAGCGATAATAAAAATAATAATGACAACAACAACAATAGTAATAATATTGCTGATGATAATGATAATGATAAGGATAGTGATAGTGATAGTGATAGTGATAATGATAATGATAATGATAGTGATAGTGATAGTAATGACAACAATAATAATAATGATAATAACAATGATGATAATAACAATAATGACAATAACAATAATAATGACATCAACAATAACAATGATAGTATTTATAGTATTAATAATTTCCGATCAGTATTTTGTAGCCATAGCATTTTCTGCAATTGGCTTCATGCCTCAACTCTACCTCACTCACCGTGATTGGGTTGTAAGCCGTCCCAGGGCTGAAAAGAATCTCAATCCGGAACCGCTGAGGATGATCGGCTGGCACTGCCTTGTTCTCATACAGCCTGAACACCAGCTGGGTCAGGTAATCTAACTCAGAGGTCTCTTTCAGGAGATCCAGCGCAGCATCAGAGATCAGAGGTCCCGGAGGAGGACTGCTGCTGCTGCTGCTGCCGCCGTTGGTGGCTGCTGCTCCGGGCTGCTGAGACCTGCCGGGGCTTAGTGCTGCTGCTGCTGCTGCTGCTGCTCCACCGCTGCTGCTGTGCCGCCCTGCTGCTGCTGCTGCCACATCCGCAGCAGGGATGTCCATACTGGCTCTGGGAGTGATGTACGAGTCCCCAAGAGTCACACCACTGCTGCTGCTGGCGAGATTTATGCCGTGTGAGAAACTGCCACTGCTGCTGCTGCTGCCAAACAGCTGATAGCGCAGGTGACACAGCCTCAAAATGTTGACCAGGGAGTGCATGTGTGACTCACTGGTGAAGTAAATCCTGGTTCTCACATGCCTCAATGGGCTGTTTATGTCAGAGGCGTAATTGGGACACAGCCGATGCATCATCTCTGGCTCTTCATCAAAGAAATATTCATCTCCCTCAAACCCTTCAACTTCTGCTTCACCTCCAACTCCGTGATCTGACCCGGCATCTGTCACTTCAGCCTTTTCATTATTATTAGTATCATCATCGGTATTGTTCATGATATCTGCATTTCCAGCACTGTTGCCATCCTTGTTCTGCACAGCAGCCCTGGCAGCAGCAGCAGCAGCAGCACTTGTGGACCGGCCCAGCACCGGCCCGGCTCTGCTGCTGCTGCTGCTGCCAGCAGCAGTGCGGTTGCTGCTGCCACCGGTGCGCACAAGCGGCATGGACTTCCGGCCCAGCGGTTTCTCAAGGAGTTTCGCCTCTGTGCCATCTTTGGCATTGTCCCCTGTGCTGCTGCTGCTGCCGCCGGTGCTGCTGCTGCTGCCACCTGCTTTAGGTCCCGCCCCTAAACCGCTGCGCTCGGCATCTGTGAGTGTTGCAAGAGATTCTTCCTTGCTCGCTCTCAGGTCGTCCAGCAGTTTGGCGAGCAGCTCGGTGGCAATCTTACTGCCAATAGCCAACTTGCCAGCAGGATCCACACCGTACCTGCAGCAGCAGCAGCAGCAGCAGCAGCAGCAGCAGCAGCAGTGACTTGATGCAGGTGCTTCCTGATTACTATCTTCCGCAGTGTGATGGCCCAGTTGCTTTTGATCATCTCTAGGATGGGAGAACTCCCCTTTGCATCAGAGGCCCTCAGAGGTATAATCTCCCTCCTCTGGGGTGTTGATCAGCTGGCACTGACTTGCTATTTATGCTGAAAGCTGTTTGCAAGAACTGCACACAGCTCATGCATTGTTTGTTGGGCTTATTCATGCTGCTTTTTCACTTTCAAGTCACTCTTCCCAGTTCCACTGAGTTGCTGAATCCAAGCACGAATAGAACATGTCAGGATGATACGAAAAAGGACGCTCAACAGACAGTGGGAAAGAATAAAGTCTTCAACAAGGGTAAGAAACCTGCTGCTGCTGCTGTCATTGCTGCTGCTGCTGCTGCTGTCATTGCTGCTGCTGCTGCTGACTCACTCATTGGGTATGACAGCATCTGCCAGAATCTTCGCCTCCTTGTAAAGCTCCTCAAGTGTATTGCCCAGGCCCAGGTGCATGTTGTGCAGGGCATCATACTTGGCACTGTCATAAATGTCAGGGACCTGTTATGTAACATTAAAAATATGTTATGTAACAAAGAGCACACGTAATCAACAGCAGCAGCAGCAGCAGCGGCAGCAGAATCCAATCAGCAGCTGCCGCAGATTAAAGAAGACGCTAGTAGATTCCAGTGTTGTTGAGGCCATGAGCAGCATTGGAGATTTCTGAAAGAAGCCTTTCCTGCTTGGATCAACTCCAACATGATATGGAATTGTGTCTATCAATCTACACATAAACAGTAATTCCAGATAATCAGCAAATCCAGCAAAGGGAGGTTTTTTTTTGTTTTCAGGTTCTCCATTATTGGCAGTAGCCAGCAGCCCACCTTGCTGATATCAAATCTTCCCTTCTTGTAGAAACTCTTAGCCAGCTTCTGCCACCTGTCAAACATCAGCAGCAGTCTCTCACCACTGCATGGCTGGCCCCCCTGCAGCTGCCAGTCCTGAGGATCGTGACTTAGGCTACTGTACCTGCTGCTGCGCACGCTGTGGCCAGTGCTGCTGCTGCTGCCGCTGCTGCCGGCAGCAGCAGCAGCGCCGCCCGGTGGTGCCGTAGACGGCCTTGGTGGGCTGTTAGGTAATCCAGAGGGAGGCTTACGTAATCCTGCGGACTGATTAGTATTGACAGGAAGATCATCGGTGAGGCTTGTGCTGCTGGTGAGATTTGTCATGCTGGTGAGCAGCTGCTGCTGCTGCCCAGTGCTGCCGCTCGTTGGTCCTGCTCCAGAGCTGCTGCTGCGACGCTCAGGTGCTGCTGCTGCTGCTGCTGCTGCTGCTGCCTCGGCCTCCGTCTGCACTAGGTCCTTGGCGCTGCTGCTGGCAGTAGTGACGACACCTTGCCGTTTTTCTGCCAGCACCAACTGTCTCAACTGTTCCACCATTGTCTTCATCAACTCATTGAGCTGCTTCAAATGCTGCAGCGGGCTGTCAGGCATGCCAGGTATGTCATCCATCACCAGCGCATTGCTGCCTCCTGCTGCTGCTGCTGCTGCTGGGCCGCCGCCCGCCGCAGCAGCAGCAGGACTGCTGGTGATAAACTGCGTGCTGCTGCTGCTGCCACCATCTGCTGCAGCATCTGCTCCTCCTGTGTGCACTGCTGCCACAGCCGCCTCCAGCTCTCCCTTGCTGCTGCTGCTGCTGTTGGCAGCAGCAGGAGCCCCTATTCCCGCTGCTGCTGCCGCGCCGCCACCTCCGCTGCTGCCAGCCCTGCTCATTGCCCTGGGGCTGACAGGTGGTGATGTCAGCAGTCCTGGTGTTGGGGCTGGTGTTGTGGCTCTGCTTGTACTGCTCCAAGTTGGTGTGAAATTGTTGGCAGTAGCAGTGGCCGGGTCCCAGGTCATCGTGGTGTACAGAATCTGCTTGGCACGCCTGATGTCATCACTGGCACCCTGTGACATGTTACATAACAGAATGTGACATGTTATTTATACTTGACATTATAACATAACATAACATTACATAACATGTGAAGATACTGATAGGAATACCAGCAAGATGTAAATACAAGGAGAACTGGTGAGCCGTAGAAAGGATCACTCCAATCTGACTGCTGTTACTGCTGTGATATGTAACATGTTACTGTCATGTTATATGTTATATTATGTAACGATTTGCCTCTCCCACCTTTCCAAAAGCATCCAGCATGCTGGCATCTTTTGTGACCAGGCTGACCAGGATTGGTGTCAGGCTTGATCCCTCCAAAGCCAGCAGACCCTTTGTGAAAGCAGCAGCAGACACCTGCAGCAGCAGCAGCAGCAGCAGCAGCAGCAGCAGTGTCGACAGAAAGCCAGTCACCTCAGCAGACTGCGTTGCTTTGTGGATGTGCTTCATCATCGTTCTCAACAAAATTCCAATGAGTCCCTCAAGCCATTGGGCCATCTTCAAGCCATGCGCAACAAGTCTGTTTCAACTTGGTGTCAGTTTTTGTTCTGACCATTGAGAGGTTCTGCACTTTCAAACTGTCTGGACACATTTTTCACCGTTGAGCATCAAGCGAGCATCCCCTGCCCGTTTCCCACCCTTGCTTCGCTGCCAGCAGAAGACTGAAGAAGCTGAAAAAGCCAAGGGGGTGCTGGCTTGATGCTCAAAGTTCAAAAGTATATGGCTGTAGCTGCTACATACCTGCAACACGCCCACCTGCGCATTATGACATTATCTCTCATATCTGCTAGATGTGGCAGGGTTGCTATGGCTAATGGGTAATTCATATATATATATATATATACATACCTGTTATATACATGATTGCTTATCTGCAGCACACCCACCTGCACTCGTCCCTCATCGCTGCTGTAAATTTTGAGGTCATGTCTGTAAGTGGAGTGCAGCCGCAGGAGACCACCACCTCCAGAACCAAACCTGTCCACCATACACAGCAGCAGCAGCAGCAGCAGCAGCTTTCCAGTCCCGTCATCATGTTTAGCTAAGCTTGCTTCTTTAATGAAATATAAACAACATGTACCAGACTAGATACCCCGTGAGCAACTTGTTGGCTTGCTGGTCTAAACCCAGGCAGGGTGCAAAACTCTCACTTTGTATTTATTGTGCTGAATTATTTATGTAGTGTTCATTGTGTTCGATTTTTTGTGTAGTACTCATTTTGTTGAATTTTTCTTGTGTAGTACTTATTGTGTGGGATTTTTGGGTGTAAAATTCACTGTGTTGGATTTTTTGTGTAGTATTCATTGTGTTGGATTCTTCCATGTAGTATTCAGTGTAGCAGCACTTGTAGCAGCACTTGACAGGACAGCGGCTCATGTGATGTCACGCCATGTCACACCTTATCACTCTTCTATCGCTGACGTTTTCCCAACTATTATGTGTTTTAACCACCCCAAGTTACAAGTGCCTTGTCACTGGTATTGTCATCTGACATGTTATTTGCAACCAGAATAACACTTGCCAGCTGCTTCTCTTCTCTCACCTGGGATACATCACCAGCCTGAACACTTTTCCCAGTTCCTCTGCCTGAGCTCGGCCAGCATGAGTCAGCACACCACCATACTTCAAAATCAACAAAACCTCCTGAATCACAGGCTTCTCCTGCTGCTGCTGCTGCTTGAGATCTTCGGCAGCAGCAGCAGCTCCACTTTGTTGCTTGCCTGCACCACTGCAACTACCCTCTGAAGAAGCATCACCCACCACCACCGCTGCTGCTGCTCCTGCTGCTGCTGCTGCCGCTGCTGCTGCTGGTGGTGATTGTGTTGGAGGAGACGGTGTCGACCAAACCAGCGGTTTAAGTTGCACCTTTCTGTTGATGCCACTGAACTGACCACCTTGCTCCAGCACTGTTTTCACAATGTTCAGTTTTTCTTTTTGTTCCTCCCTTGCTTCGAGCTCCTCCTCAGACAGCCCAGAGGGTGGGGGATGCTGGAGATCCTGTAGGTAGTCAGATGTTACTAACAGTATGTTAATGACAGGTAAGCATTCTGCATATAACAGAAAGCTTCTTCCCTTTGAATTCAATGAGCCAGGTAACAAAAGAAACAGCACAACAATCAGAAGTATTTTGATTTTGATTTTTATTTTTTTCATGTTCATTTTTCTATTTTATTGTTTATAATTATACTTTAATCTATTAATTACTTTATTAATTTTATTTATATTGAGTTTTGTTTAAAATTCAACAGGCATGTGTCACATTGCACAGGAACCTGCTGTTGGATGTTGATGCAGTCTGCGTGAAGATGATGCGGCCATTGGAATGCAGCAGATCCAACTCATCGCAAAGCTGTGGGTAATTTAATCATGATATACCAATACGCTGATGTGAAACTGATAGATCTCCATTATGAGGTGATGCAGCTCTGAATTTTGCAGGTATTTTACCTGCAGCAGCTGTCTGCATATGTCGAGCAGCTCCTGCAGTTGAGCCGGGCTCTTCAGCTTGGCCTGCTTGCCCTTGCTGTCGGCGTGGCGGGTGAACAGCTGCAGCAGCGCAGGCTGACGCACACGAACCTGCGGGTGACACAATAATTACAGTTTTTAATCCAGAAGTTTTTGATCCAACAAATTTATAATCCAACAAATTTATAATCCAACAAATTTTTATTCCAACAAGTTTTTAATCCAATACATCAATTGTGTTTATATGCTGTTTTGGCCTTCTAACATGAACTGAAACACAGGAAACTGATGGTCAATAAAAGATGCACATTGAATGCATCTGGGGGAAAATGTCACTAAGTGTTACAGGTGACTATAGTTGTCAATTGGGTTTTGCAGCTGAAGTTGATTTGATTTTTCATTGCTTATGTTTATCCCTTATACATGCAACGCTTTTGTCCTATCAGCTACAAGAACCTGTGATACTCCTCTACTATAAAATTACTTGATTTACTCCCAAGAAATTTACCTTCTTATCCCCAACAAAACCCTTACTATGCGTTGCAAGGACTAAAACCCACCTTGAGTTTCTGTTTTGGAGTTCTGTCTCCATGTCTGATGACTGCCAGCACACACCTGAGCTCCTCCCTGGTTGACCTCTCATCAGTGCGGGTGGCATCAAGCAGATCAACACCAGATAACTCACCCATCAGGTTTGACAACTCCTGCAGATAGTATGTTTATATCATTACATATTCAGTAGAAGTGTATGTATATATATAAATCAGATATATAATCCTCAGATATATGCTTGCCAAGTCCCCGCCTCCCCTACCCTATCTGAATAAAATCAAAACTTTATCATAATCACATAATCTGAATGTAGGGAAACCGACAAATATTCACTACATAACTTAACACAATTCTAACAACCAATAAGACATGGCAAGGTGGATCTCATGGCACATGAACAGCTGTGACAATTGACAATATAACAAATGTATTATACACGAATATAACCACACAGGCCACTCACCTGCAGTGACGCTGTCTTGCCCAGCAGCCCCAGTCCCAAGCTCTCTTCATCATAAGCTCCACTAGCAGCAGCAGCAGCAGCAGCAGCAGCAGCCACAGCAGCAGTGCTGGCAGTTGACTGCTGGCTCATGGCAGTTGACAGGCCTCTGCTGGACAAGCTGAGGGGGTTGGCTGCTGCTGGGGCAAGGGTCAGCCGGTGGGGGGCCAAGGCAGCCAGGATGGTGCTGCGAAGGATGCCTGGAAAATAACAAAATGACAATAACGATCACAAAGTAACAATAAGAAATTAACAGCGAGGAAACAAGGATCATGATGAATAATAATTGCATAGTATGTTGACTGCAATCACCATATGCAACTTGTGGCTAGCGCAGCAAAATATGTTTGGCTCAATAGTCCTGCGCTACTTGAACTTTAATCAACTCCCAAAGTCATATCATGCAACTGCTGCAATCATTCATGTAGCCTTTGGTACAGAGATTGACAATTGGCAAATACTACAAACTCGTCACCCTTTTTTCTGCTGCAACAAATAACAGACACCTGCTGCAAAGCTTTACGCAAGTATAAAAGAATCAATTCTATCAATTGACATGATTTCTCAGAGACAAGAAGAGGGAAGGACCACACCTGCTGCATCATCATAGTATTTTCTGCTGTTCTTGACAAAGCTCCAGCCATTGACGTCACAAACATAACTCCGGCCCTTCTCACTTCTCAGCAGGTCAAAGCCGCACACCTTCTGGCCAAATGCCAGACACACAGTGCGGCTGATCTCCTTTTCAGCAGGGCTCAGCAGCACAGGGAACCTGGCGGTGCAGTATCAGCAGCAGCGGCAGCAGCAGCAGCAGCAGCAGCGAGGGCAGCAGAAATTGTGGCACTGGTGTTGGTAAGCAATGGCAGCAGCGGCAGCAGTTGTTATGCTCGTGCAGGTAAGCAGCAGCAGCGACAGCGGTAAGTCTGGCCAGGGGCTTGATGTTGCTGAGCATCACGGGAGGTGAGAAAATGCTGCAGTCAATGAAGTGTGTCTGTGTGCTGCCCCTGTTCCAACACTACCTTATGCAGCTAGCCACAACAAACCTATCAGTACAACAAGCACTTGTTTGTATATTGCATTTAGTCACTGCAAAAGGTTCAAGAAAGAACGTGAGGTTTAATAAGGTTTATATTACATAAATTATACAGTATGATATAAAAGATACATATTACATTTTTGTGGCCTGGTCACCTCATTTCCTTCCCATCTGGTGTTCTGAGCACTCTGCCATCAACCACCGGAGACTTGCGGGCTTCAGCATGAGCATAGCGAGGTCCAACAGTGTACACCTGCAACAGCAGCAGCAACAGCATCGGCAGCAGCGGCGGCGGCAGCAGCAGCAGTGGCGGCAGCAGCAGCAGCAGCGTCAACAGTAGCAGGTTGACAAATATTGTACCACACCCTTACAACCCCAGCAGCAGGCTACTCCAGCAACTGCCTCAGCAGTGAATCGTTGTACAGGCTGCAAATTCATCCTCAGTTGCCTGCCACCTTGCTGCTGAGGTGCTATTATGATACACAGAGTGCAGACTGGGACACACAAAACACATCAGAAGAATTCTTTATATTGTCATGCATTCTTCCAGCACTGCTGGTACAGCAGATTACATAGGGGCACAAAAAAGGACATCTTTGATGCAGCAGGTGGACCCCACATCTTTGCAAACACCATGTTGATGCCTATATATACTTCCACATAATGCAGTGCACAGCAGGCATGAACATTGTGTGTGCAATGATCTTGTGTTATGTCGTTTGTTTATGATTTTGTTCTTGATACAGAACTTTGATTCTGCAAGAATCTAATCAATGCAGACAGCAGACACTCCCAAAACTACTGGTATTTACCAGAAACATGAAACAAACAACATTTCCAATTATAAAAATTCCTGCAGCAGCGTCAGCAGCAGTAGCGCCTCTACACACCTTGACATCCGTTCCACCTGTTGCCAGGAACTCCTCATAGATGTAACTGCCATCCCGTCTGACAGTTCCAGGATGATTTGGGTCATAGCAGGAGCTCTTGTTGTCTATCTTGCGAAACAACCGCTTCACACCACCACCCTGATAAATTAATACAAAACAAAAAAAGGAACACACAATAAGTGATTCAAGTACGCAGTCCATGTTTTTTATATCATGATCATATCTGCTGCTGCTGTTTGATGAAACAGTTATCCTTGATTTTACTTGGATACTGATTGACTTTGTGCTGCTAGCTGCAAACAACACATCACAGAAAAATAACCAGGAGCTGCTTTTTTTTTGGGATTTGTTCTACATTATTTGCTGCAGTCAGAGTGCAGCTACCAGGAAGATTCTAGCAGTACAGCACAAGTCCTGTGTGTGCGCAATGGGCCCATTGTGCAAGAGTAATCTGGATTATTCTTCATGCAACAAGTTGTTTTTGCAGCATTCAAACATTCACGTTCTTGTGCATTAGATGCTTGTTGACTAGCTTCATGTAGATTGTACGCAGCAAAGCTGCTCGACTCCTCACCAACACATTGAGATATCTGCAATATTGACCTTCTTATGGCACTGCTGATTGGCAGGTTGAAACCAGCTTGTGGCAGTCAGGGCAGGCATCTTTCAAGCACTGTACGATTGCAGCATGTGTTCAAATCTCATAAGAGGCGATTCAGATTCATCCAAAGCTCAAACACTCACCATGGAATGAGGGTAGTATATGTGTATGTTGTGGTCTTCACCACTTGCCGGCTTCTCAACAAATGGCTTATCAATGCGAACACCATCCAGCTCCACATAGTCCTCCTGTACACACATAAAATGGGAAGTATACAAGTAGAAAATGAAAAAATAGTGTATAACACATTAGACACAGTAGTTCATTGTTTGTTCAGCACATCTCCTCCTGTTGTCAGGTTTCCTTAGCAACAAACGAATCACTCTTGATTATATAATAAACAATAAATCAATTCTGACTATACATAACAAATCACTCTTGGATGCACATATAAACAGTATACTCACTATATTTTCACTGGATTGACAGTGTCTTACACCTGTTGTTGCAGGCTAAATTAAAAAACAAATGAAACACACGGATATATGTACGGATATCAGATTGATGTTTGTATGAAAGTATGTGGAAATATATCAATGTCTTTACCTCCTCAATGAAGCCTGCCGGTTCCTGTCCCGGCTCCAGGCCATCCCTGTTGACAACGATGTGGTTTGGCACTGCAATGCCGTTGTCTTCCAACACCTGGTACACTGCCCGCCTGTCCTGCAAAGTGTCCTGCAGCACACAGGGCCAAACATACGCAGCAGCACACAATGTGGTTACAACTTGCAAAGTATGAAACTGTTCCACGAACACAGCTTGTTATCATCAATAATCAGACAGGTGTCAACACACCTATGGCAGATTTGCTGCGCTTCTGTATAATAAATAATAATGATAATAATGATGATAATAATAATAATGATAATAATAATAATAATGATAATAATGATGATAATAATAATGATAATAATAATGATAATAATGATAATAATAATAATAATAATAATAATAATAATAATAATAATGATAATAATAATGATAATAACGATAATAATAATAATAAGTACTCTGCAGCCAGAGCATTTACTGCCATGCTGCCAGCTGCGCTTGTGTAAGAGCTTGTGTATTCACATGGTTTCTTTACATGAGCTGTGAGCAACTTGCTGTGCTGGACTCTCTTTGTGAGAAAGTGCACAGCAGATATCTCCTCCCGCTGCTGCACATGAACCCTACAGCACTCCTCCTTAAGCAATCGTCACCGTTGCTGCATGCTCAGTCATAATATTATATCGTATTGTATAATATTGTATCATATTGTAGATCATATTACTGTGTATATTGTATCATATTGTTTAATATAATATTGCGTTGTGTTTGCGCTTGTAAAGTAGATACAATCTTCACCAGCTAGGCCAGCTGTTGTTTACCTACCTGCATATGTAGGTCATTGATCAAAAAGGGATGCGTGGAATCAGCATATGCCTGAGCCTTGGCCAGGGGAAACCCATCACTACAGCAGCAGCAGCAGCGGCACCAGCAGCAGTAGCAGCAGTAGCAGCAGTGGCAGCAGCAAAGTGTGTACAGAAGCTTGTCCTGCACAAGGTGTACACAAGAGGTCTTTCCAGGCGCTCTTTAAAGCCGCAAGTCATTAATTCCAGATAAGAACACAACAATTGCCATCTGTCACACGCAGATTGTGCATGCTAAAGCTTCACAAAAGCTCCTCTGTAGTTATGAATGCTGCCTCGCTGTCCAAGCAATGCACGCACACTGTAAAGCATACAACAGCAGTGACTGTAGATTTAAGGTGGGTTAGAGGCGCGGAGCCCAAGGAAGACTTGCTATGGCTGCAAAGCACTGATTATTACTACTATTAACAACAGCAGTGACTGTCTGAAGCCCTGAGTCCCAGCACTGCCCTTCATTGGCAATGCTCTGGTGTTGTGGGTAGTAAGTGCCAGATATATCAAGCACTGCCAGCAAGCAGGTTGTACCACACTCCTACTAGACTTTTTTCTTGTAATTTCTGAACCAACAAGGCCTGGGCTTGCTATCCCTTGAAGTCTAAACCCTCCCCCGCCCCCCATTTGATGAGCACCAACCAGCGCTTGCTGATTATTTACCTGTACCAAGACATCAGGCAATCCACTTTTGGCCAGTCAGTTATTGGGCGATTCAATATGAGGTCATCCCCAAAATACACAGTCTCAAACTCCCCAAAGCCCTGCAGGAAGAAGTAACATATGCATATTATATTATTCAAATACAAAACAACATTTAGATATGTAATAACTATATAACATAGCGTACAGTTTCAAACTCTCCAAAGCCCTGCAGGAGAAGCATGTGGGTCATCATGACTGTCAGCATCAACAGAAGCTGCAGGAAAATACACAGCAACTACTCCGAATTCATTGCTGGAATATCCATGGCATAATTGATAAAATTTTGATAAATATTTTTTGCAGAATAACAAGACTAGTGCATGCATCAGTGAGTGATGCAGGCATAGCCATAGGAGTGGAAGTGCAGCAGGTGAAGCAGCTGCCACACCAGCAATGCACAGAGGTGCTGACGTGTGCTGCTGGTTGACAAAGACCCAAGCGATAGCAAGCTGAATTTTGACTTTGAACAGCAGCGCCCAGGACTGCGGAGTGCCAGGTGACCACAGCCGTGCCTGAGTGGTGTGCAAGGCATGCCCTCCAAGACACTGACAGTTGCATTGTGTGCATGAACATGCACTACAGCAGTAGTGGTGCGCTGCAGGAGCTGTTGATATTCATGCAGTGACACTGGCCCAGACAACTCCTGCCGCCACTGCCAGTGCTGCAAAGTGTGCTGTTGCCAACCGTGCTGCTAGTGCTGTCACTGACACTGCTGCTGCAGGACCTTGTGCTGTGTGTGTGTGTGTGTGTCTTATTTAGAACCAAAAATTATAACATATCCAAAACAACATGTTGAATTTTATAATAGATTATTTGATATTATGTTTTTATTATTATTGAGTTTATAACAGATCTTTTGTTATTATGTGTGAATTAATATAATCAGACATTCCTGCTCACCTCCAACCTGCTGACAATCTCTTTCATGGGTTTGCTGTTGGCCTTTTTGTCCATGGCGCAGATTCCCATGCGGATCTATGAATGATTTCAAGACATAGCGGCAGCGGCAGCGGCAGCGGCAGCGGCAGCGGCAGACATACACACTGATGATGAAACAGATAGAAGCTGGATGTGGAAGCCTGCATCAGGGCTGTTTGATCTGCGCATAGCTTGTGCATTGCCGGCCCTTGTATGTGTGTGATATAACAAAGAAGAAGGTAGCCCTTTCAGTCTAATCTGAAGATGAACTTCAGAATGGTTTTGTGCGGTTGGTGACAAACAAAAACAATGGGGTGCTGGAAAGACCAGGTAAGCAGGAAGGAAACTATTGGCTTAGTTGGCCTGGCACATTATCATGGAGGTCTCCTGCATTTCTGCAAAATGAGTGCAGCAAAACAGCATTTTTATTTGCATATTAATCTACATTACTGTTTGCATATCAATCTACATCTGATACTGATCTTGTGTTGATTGAAAGCTGGAGGTGATTTTGCACTGCACACCTTGAACCCATCCAAGCCGAGAGTCGGGCTCAAGCTCATGGCTGCAACGCTCTTTCGGTTCAGACCACTGCCACGGCCAGCGGACATCGATGCCGCATTCAACAGGGCGTTGCTGGTTGACATGGACCGCAGCTGGGGTGATACAAAGCTGACATTGTTGGTGAGCTCCCTGTCGGTCCTGCTTGATCCAGCATCTGATGCTGCTTGGAAGGGTGTTTTGGGCTCTGGCTCTGCCGCAGCTGGTGAATCTGCTGCTGCGACGATTTTCACTGACTTCAATTTGTTGGTCAGAGCTGCGACTGGTTGAGTTGCATCTGCTGTTGTCTGCTGCTGTGGGTGGAAAGGCAGTGGTGGACTCATTGCTGTGTTGCTGCTTTTGCTGTGCTGTTTACCGGCATCTACATCGAAGAATAGCGTTTTTCCAGTGGATGATAGCGATGACTCGTTCGTTCCGTTTCGACTGGCCTCTGCAGCTTCAGCTGTGGTGCTGCTGCTGTTGTCTGCTGTAGGATCGACATCCTGCTCAGGGACTGCTGAACTGCTGACGCCTGCTGTACTGCGACTCCCGCTTAAGCTGCCCTTGTGAAAGGAGTCCTTGAGAAACTGGCCCACCTTTGAGTCTGTCATATGAGAGAGTAAAAAAGTCGCAAACAGGGACGCAGTTCCGCCTGCAGGGGTGCACCAGCAGTCAGCACAGGTTAGGTTGGACGGCAATCGGTGTGAGGCAGCTGATCTGTGGCAGGAGGGGGTTAGGACACATTATACGTGATGTGAGGCCATATTGGAGCAGTGACAAGCAAAGCTTATGAAGTCTACGGCACAGAGTAACAGCAACCATGGAGCACACACTGACAAACTGCACTGCAAACATGAACAGCGGCTGAGCACATCAGCGGAGTATCATGAAACCTGAAAAAAGTCACATGCAGCGCTAGCCAGTAATGTATCGCCAAGTAGGGGGTGAGCCTGATGCTATGGAATCACTTCGCACCTCGGAAGCCACGCAGAGGCAGGTCACAAGTAGAGCACGTAAGATGAAATAATACGGTACGTTTGTATACTGTGCACTGCTTTGGTACTATGGAACATGAACTCGGTCACTCGCGCATAAGCAAGCTCCAGCGAAATTCAGGCACACCATAGCCTGATGCACTAGCCTCGCAGCAGTTTACTAACTTGCCCATCAACATTCATGGCAGCGGGTACGGTCAGTGACTACACCCTCGTGTGGAGGGTGACGGTGCGGTGACTATGAACCCTCTGTTTCATCTGCGAGGGCGCAGCTGCAGCAGGACAACATTCTGGCATTTCTCTGGGCCTGGCCTATCTCATCACTGCCAGCTCATCCAATGTTGCATGGCTCTATCTCTATCACTGTAACTTTGCCTCACAAGTACCAAGATACATATGTAATCATGGTATATCAGTCTCACCAATATTCAGCAAGACATCGCAGCACTGAGTAATTCATTACCTGTTTGTCAACTTGCCAAACAAAATCATTCAGGGGTCAGCAGTGCTAGTTAGCTTTTAAGCCAGGGGTTGGTAGGGTTTTTTGTGCTAAGGGCTGGGCTTGGTAGGGGCGTCTAGCCCCTTTGCAGCAAAGGTCCTGCTGAGGTCCTACTAAGGTTTCAGCCTACCAAGGGCTTGGTACTCAGAGAAATACCAAGCCCTTGGTAGGTCCGAGACAGCCCTACCAAGGGTGGGGGTTAGTCTACTGAGGGAGTTGCCCGTGTAGTGGGCTGGCTCACCCTCGATAAGTCTTACAATCCTTTAAAGGATAAATTTATGCATGTACTGCTGTCAGGCACCTGCAACCTGAGGCACAGTTTGTGGCCATCAACCGCAGTACAAGCTTGTTGCATAGTCACTGGCTGTAACACTGGCAGGCACAGCGTAAGCACGCTTGCCACCCCAAGCTCACAGCAGGGCTGGCGATAACCAAGCACAACAGTTTGAAGGAAGTACCGCCAAGTTGATGAAGCGGTGGGCAACGAGAAAAGCTCTTTGGCATGTATGCCATAAATATGGCATGTTATGGGAAGGATTACTATTAGGTTATCAAGTAGTATTGCTTACAGCCACCACCAGGCTGGGGCCTAGTCTGATCAATCAGCATAAGAGACTACAAAGCACAAACATACACAACTTGGCTGGCGGCAGGCAGGTCGAATGGCACTACTATGTTCGTCAACATGTAGACGAGATTGAGCCATGCAGCAAGTTGAAATGCTACGGCAAATGTTCGTGAACAT
This sequence comes from Coelastrella sp. MACC-549, assembly GCA_018290735.1. Taxonomy (NCBI): domain Eukaryota; kingdom Viridiplantae; phylum Chlorophyta; class Chlorophyceae; order Sphaeropleales; family Scenedesmaceae; genus Coelastrella; species Coelastrella sp. MACC-549. The sequence goes on from JABEVS010000031.1 coordinate 95,906, forward strand.
GTACATAGTAAGTAACAAACAAACACTGTTTGTTGTAAGGTGACCTTGGGCCCTGAGGGACTGTTTTTCATTGAGGAACATTGAAAACAAATGAATGTGATCACAACTCAATGATGATTCACTGGCCATATTGCAACTTCTTCTACACCAGGGAACTCACATCTCTTGAAAACAGCAACGTGCACTGCAACATAACAATCACGACCAGATGATCAAGCAGCCCCTGCTTGGATCGGCAAAATCCAAGCTCATGCGCACTGTAGCATACAGTGTAAGCCTTAGTCAGACTTACATGCCAGTCTTACTAAGGCTGTACTACTGTAGTACAGTACAACTGCAGCTGCGAGACCCGATTTGAAAATGAATGGCAGCGTACACTCCACTAGTGGGTTTGGAGGTCAACAAATAGCACTTTATATGCCCATTGATTCATAAGGCCCCCAGCGCTAGCGACCATAAGGGCAACATCTACTTCTTGCAGTACAATCAACTAATCATGGCACATGCCCAAGATCACAGGACTGCACAACATTGGTAATCAGGCACACACATATTGACAGTATGAACTACTCCTGGTTAAAACATGACAACATGTCGTACTATTGGCGCTTGATAAAAGTGAGCAACAAGACCATATACTAGAAATTAGCGATGCTGCAAAGCATACATGGAGGGACTGCCACCTTTCTCACCGTTGGTAACCAACACGACCATTCATGTATCATTTTTGCTGGAACCAACAGTGATGACAATAATGAGCTTGTTGGCCGCATTGCCAATGTTCTTGCATTTGGCATCAACAGCACTGCTGATAGCATTATGCTTGCAACCACTGGCGCATTGGCAGCAACGGTGCTGGTGATAGTATACCTTGCAAAAGACCATTGCCAGCACCAACAGGCTCATCAACCTGATGTTGCGCCCACATTCCTCCGCCTAAAACAGAAAATAATGTGTCATAAACAGTTGCACATGGAGCCAGCAATTAAATTGTGCCCCGAGACAATGGCCACATATGGGCATGCCTAGTCCATACTAGTTCATGACAAAACCATCCAATATTATCAACAACTGACATGATGCAGGATGTTGTTGCTGCTGTAATGCACAACATGCAGCAACTGTCGATTGGCTCGGCTAGCTGTAATCCAATGTTGGCACCAATACTTCGGCATTCATTGCTGACAGCAGGCCTACAAATTTGAATCACTCCAAAGCTTGTTTGACGTTAACTGGTAGGCACCAAAACCTGCAGTCCACCAAAGGTGCTACAGTGGCCAGTGTCATGGGCAGGCTGTTGTGGACTCACTTTCCAGCAGCATTCTGCGGCCTGTTGGGTTTGAAACCGCACCTACTGCTCCTGCAGCAGTGGTGGTCACAATGCCTGCCAGATCAGGGGCCAGGTCTGGGCGAGACAAGGAGACAGTATTAGGGTCCCCAATCAAGACCGTCACTTGCGTGTTTGCGTCTTTGAAGTATGTGACCGCATCTTGACAGGAGACATCTGGGCGACTGCACAGCTCTCCACTCAGCTGTCCACAAGTGGCAGGGGTGGTAGTGCTGGGATTGTAGTTGCTACCATAGCAGATCCTCACGTAGTTGGCCCACAGCAGTATAGAGTTGGGGTCTACTGTAGCAACTGCAGGAGATTCAGCAGCACAACAGCATGTACTGCATTGAGTTGAGGTGTAAACTCCTGCAAAAGATTCGCTTATACAGATAGACTATACGTCTGTTGTTGCGCATATTGCTGTTGATACGGTTACTACAGAACTTCAGATAGGAAGTGGCCATTGATGTATGTTTCGACCTCTTGCTGAGTAGTACCACTATTACTTGCACCGGCCCGGTTGTGACAAGGTGACGTATGGCGCCTACAATGGTCAGATCAGGAGTAATATGCACCACAAGCACCTACATACAGCATTTCTCAGAAACGGTGTTATGAGCAATTTTGCAGGAGTAAAATGAGACTCTGTGACAGGGCAGTGAGCCCAGCACCCTGAGGAGCTTCAAGTAGCACAGTATTGGACACTGCACTGTCAATCCGCTTCAGTCAGGCTGACTTGCGTGCGCCAAATCAGTGGGGAATGAAGGTAACGTACAGCCCAGGCGGCTTGCTGCATTAGGCGGCCGTCAGGGCCAACAAGAATTGTTACCTGTTGACAGGGTCGTCGGCGCCATCACATCACACCTAACTGATGCCACATCAGGAGCTTGCAAGGAGCAGGACAGGAAGTTGTAGCATGGATCTAACGTTGGTTTCCAACACAGGGCCCACCAGCGGCTACGACGTAGTTGCTGTAGGGGAACACCCAGGTAGGCCCATTGCTTGTAAATCTGCAGGGGACATTGCAACTATAGTTGCAAGTTGGAGTAGCTACTCGAAATGCTGTGGTAAGCGTCGTCCGATGACGCTGATCAGCGGTTTGCATACGTCAGAAGTGGGTTGAGCTGAGCACTGGTTCTGGACTGGATATGGCTAGGGAACGCAACAGTGTCGATGCGTATTTCCGCAGTGTTATCAGCTGCTGTTACAGCAGCACCAGGCAGCATGAGCAGGACAAGGAGGATATGAATTGAAGGCAACTAAGTAGCCATGTGTGTGGTGAGGGGGCTGGCAAGTACGACAACAAGAAAGTTCACAGCTGTGAACTTTCTGCTACTGCAGTAGCAATCATTTGATCAGGCAAACGGACAATGGCCTCAGAAGGGGCTGAGAACACGCAAAACGTTGCAACAAAATATTTGATATAACAGCAGTTTTTCGCTGCAGGGCGTGCATGAGGACATTCCAGCTGAATACAGTCGCGCCTGCAGGCTGGCGCAAGGTACCCGCACACACCTGCAAACATCGTCACGGCAACACAGGCAAGCACTGCTATCTTTGACATTGCAAACTGCTTTATGCTGATCATAGTGAGCAACTTCAATCTCCAAGGGCCTTGGGTGCAACGACAAGGACTCAGTCGTCGACTTGACAGCAGCAGAAGCAGAGAATGGACGGAGTAATATGTTCTGCAACAATATTGCCAAGAGATATCGCATACTAGGCAGTGCTGGTGTGACCAGCAGCAGTCACTGGCTAAACCCAACTGCCCAACCGTTGGCTGTGACTGCCCAAGATGATCAGCTAGTAGCTACATGTAGAGCAGATGACTAGCTTTTTATGATCAGTGATTCTACGACTTGGGATGTAGATGTATGCTTATCCATGTTCATAACATAATCGGTTGTTGTGTCGATCATACCGGTACGTCATAACAACCGGTTGTTTCAGAGGGGTGTGAGGGGCATATATGCGACCAATGTGCGCCTGACTGCATTCATTCATTCAGTGCAATAAACTTTGTTACACAAACCAAAACGTACATAGCTGCTGCTGTTGCAGCTCAACCGCACAGACATGTCAGGTTCGCCTGCCGGAAACATGTTGTACAGCATTACGCAAGCTTTGCCTGCTCGAGCACAACTGATCCTTAGGTACGCAAACGTTTCTTGCTCGAGCAATATTGATCCACGGGCTCACTGTGCATGATCTCGGTTAACTGTCAATACTTCAGTCAACAGTGATGCATATGGGCTTCAGTTCATGAACTGATCAGTACTGATCAGTACTACTGCCAGTGTGCAGGCTGAAGATTCACTGAACATCGGATGGTGACCTGGAGTAATGAGTGGTGCCAAAGCAAGTATCACTCAGTAAAATAACAATATGTCACTGACATATATTTACGGTAGCTTTAGTGTTTAAACACTGTACATACGGTATGTAAAGTACATCAACCTATTGCACCCCATCTGGTCTATGTATCATAGATAAGACCAGTACTTGAACTTTCTACACAACCTTCAGCATGCACGCATTACATAATAAGAGATAACCATACCAGCCCTAAGTACCTAAACCCTAAACCTAAACCCTATCCCCAAGATGTATCTTCATATGCCCAGCAAATCATAACAATGTTGTTATTTAACTGACATATTTGTTGGCCAAACAGTGAGTGAGGAAACTGGTATTGGAGATGACGTCCCGCAAGTGCAAGTTTTTATCACACTGTCAGTTTGCTGCAGTGCCATGTGAACTGGTTCAAAGCTGACAACAATTGGCATAATCTCTTGCAAGCACAATATGTCTGGTGTGCACTTTGATCATTCACTTTGTTCAGAGTATGATATGCAAGAAAGATATGATGCAAAAACTCATTCAGCCTCAGACAAAAAGACCTGCATGTTGTCACACATAACAGTGCTTAACCAGGAGTCTGACTCCAAAAACACGTTACTGTGGTGCAGCACTTACCACAAAACGAGCCAGCAGCCTAGATATTGTTGTGCAGGATTGCAGCACTGTACAGCTGGTGGGAAGCAATCGTCTGATGTGCCACACACAGCACACAATTTGATCATGAAGGGCCGCCTAGCATGCTCGCAAAATTCACTAACTCTCTCTCCCTTTCTGCCACTGGAGTCCATTCACTGTTTTGCTGATCAGCTTAGAATGCATAAATCCTGTATAGGCTCAGATGGAAGGTAGAGACAGGGCTTTGCAAGTGCATATTTCTGCACTTTGCCACCAAATGGAGACATGGCACGAACAAACGTGATTATCAAACCTTGTGGCTAGCTTGCTTCTGATCCTACAAAGGATCAAGCTCAACACCAGTTGCAGCAAGCTCTGCCCACTTCCTGTCACAACACTCTATCGGCATATGGTATAGCTTTCAAGGCAGCACCCAGCAGCCATGTTGTTATGTTCAACAGCAGCACCACGATCAGCATCTTAGCAATGTTATGGATTGGCACAGTTATAAAGGCCCTGCCATAACATGTTAGCACCAGTGGATGTATGATGTAGACTGCATAAGCTGCACCAATGACAATGACGCCAAATCTGTTGGACTTGATGTTGACTCTCTCACGGGCAAACACCATCACTCCGACTGACCACAAAACCGCAAAACTCTCCTCAAAGAAAGCCATATAAAGTGCCTGTGGGCGCAACCCCCCAATTATGTAGGTGAAAGCAGTTTGTAACGCTGTTACTTTGTCATTCTCTGGTGCTTGTAACACACCAGTGATGGCAGCAAGCAGCACCCACCCGACGGTTTGCCATATGACAGCAGCAAGCAAGCAGCCATAGCCCAAGTTTCTAGGCATTCGCATCAAGGCATTATCCAAATGGGCAAAAACACCCAAGCCATATGCGATCGCATACTGGCCAAAGTAACCCAGCTTGAATGCCACCCCATATGGTGTGACCCAGGTTATAGGGAACCAGATTCTCAACACAAAGGCCACCACAGTAAGCACCAAGATGAGACCAGCAAGCGCCCCGACAAAGTACAGATTCTCATAAGGACAGTGTTTGGCATCCTGAGCAGCAACTGGGCGTGTGACCAGCTTTTGCTGCAGCCTACCTGCATAGCTGTTGGGCTTGTGCTGTGCAAGATAGGCGATGACCAGCCGGAAAGCAAGGTAGCAGCAATCAAAGAGAAACAGCGCCACAAGGAACCAGGTAGGGTTTGAGCCAAGGCGCTTGTACTGCTTGAAGTACCAAAGCCAAACGTTTGGAGCTGAAGCCAATCCAGGAGGTCTGCAGGAACAAGAACACAAGGATGTTCTGGTGACTGCATTACCAGGTGATCGGCTACTAAGTGATCAATCAACGAGTAGATGAGCCAAATTGCCCTGACTTGTCTGGGTTTATAGGACCACCCACTGTTGAGAAACCACTCAGGGTGATTTGTGGGCCCACCGGGAGCTCAATATTCTGTGCAAAATGGCTGAAGTGCAATGCTACGGTGCAAACAATTATGGTGCAAACAATCAGGTTCACAATTGCAATCTTGCAAAATGCAATCACAAGAGTCAGCACCCTGAGTTGTGGACGCTCAAAGGCTGCAAGCATGGAGGGATGCAGCTAGCCAACACAATAAAGTGGCAAAGCTTGAGCTTCATGCTCGCCCTTCGACCAGTGCTGGTCTGAGATGACTAGTCGTCTCAGAAGCAAGCCAACAGCCTACATGCCTGACATACGTAGGCTACTGTGAACTGCCAGCAGCTGATACTGTGAGTCAGCAGGCCAGACCCAGCAGTATGCTGAATGTCGCACCTGTCAGGCGCTGCTGCACCTTTGGCAATGCAGAATATGATGGGCGCTATCAGCAGGTCGTACACCACCACTGGTACCAGCAGTCGTACCGCTCTGTCTGAGATGTACTGCCAGGCGCCTTTACGATTGAAACTGCCGGTGCTGAATGTGCCAGCCAGTAGGAAGAACAGCCCCTGATGAGGACAGCAGCAGCAGCAGCAGCAGCAATGATAGCAGCAGCAGCAGCAGCAGTGATAGCAGCAGCAGCAGCAGCAGCATTGGCATCAAAAGCGTCAATATGAACTGTTCATACAACATGATGTAGCACATGTCATTAGTTAGTAGTCGCCCAGATTGCACTAGAACACCATACAAGCAACCCTCCCTAGTCCTAGGACAATAAACGATATTATTATGGAGCTGTGTATCTATTCTGGTGATATCCCCGGTATTGACCAGTGCAATACCGCCGTTCAAAGGCACCCAGAGTGCATCGCATGGATGGCAGTGTTATTGTGCAAGGATTGTGTTTGGCGCACCAACGGAACTGCAATTGCGCCAAACACAGTCCCTGCACGATAAACACTGCCATCTACGAGTGCACTGCCTGCATCATATGTCCTCATTCCTAGCAATGAGTTTATGGCCTGCAGCTGCCAAAGGGAGGTGGTGCTTGTAGTCTTCAATTCTGCTGTACACAATGTGCAATTTGCTGTGAGTGCTGACATCCATGCTGATGAGAGCCTCTGAAGTTGGAAGATCCAAACTGCCGAACCACTGATGTAAAATGGTATCCCACCTTGGCTCAGCAGTCTGGATGATCATGGGCTGTTGTGGGTTTCTTCAGTCTCAATTGTTTATTTGATGCATGATAATAAAGAGTATAGCAATGAATAAGTAACACTCTATGGTAGCAAAAGTTCACAGGGCCTGTGCCATGTCGAGCAGCAGGTCAAGCTGGCAGCGCTAGCTCTAACACAGATGTAGCTGGCAATGTTCTTACCAACGCAGATGGCGCCAGTATAATGAATTAGATACATTCAAAATAATAAATAAGTAAATAAATAATATATTCCATGAACCCACCATGAAGTAGGCCTGGTTGATCCCGCAAATGACAAACTCAACCATGTATGTGGCAAAATCCATGGGGGTTTCAGGGTATAGCCCAGTTTCACCTAAACCCTCCGAGTAGAAGAGGACCGTGTGGTGAGTCAGCACAGCCACTGTTAAAAACACTCGCACCCAATCCACAAAGTGCATTCGGAACTTGGGCGCTGCAGCTTTCGCTGCAGTGACAGTGGTGGACTCTGCTGCTGTTGTGCGGGTTCCATCTTCCATAGTTGCAGAGGCGGCGTCAAGCACTATCCTATCACCAGCTCCTGCATGACAGCAGCAGGCAGAGACCTAGGTTGTTGCTTAAGCGAATGGGCACTTTGTCGTCTAACGGAAGAGGTAAGATTGTTGTTTGTGGCAGGCGGGAGTTTTTGGGTGGAACCTTGGACCGGTCTCCTGTCCCTGCAAGGAAGCCCAAGGACGGGCACTTCAGGTACACTACGTCTGCTGTTGGCATGTGTCCTGACATACACGAAGCAATCGAGGCAAGTCGATTTGGAGCATGTGAAGAGTGGCACTGTGACGACATATGTGGAGTACTCTTTACCATCTACTGACATGCCTTGGACGTCTTTGCTCAGCTCTGTTCGAGCACACCATACAGATGTCGGAAGCAACATGCTCGTACACGTCTATTTAACGGCCTTACAATATCGACGGCTCAACAGCTGGTCTGGCTGGCAGCGATTGTTCTGCAGCTACGGTATGCAGTTGAAGGAAGTACAACACAAACAGCAGCAATCAACAGCGGTGGAGCTGATGAGCAGGATTGAATGTGCAGGAAAAAAATGATGTGTTGCGGACCTCCTGCGGCATTGACGGTTTATCAGATGCGAAAAGCCCTGTTCCACTGCTGCTTGCCCACCTGACGCAGGCAGTTGCCCTCCCCAGGCAACAGCGGCAACGCCTCCGTTGGCACGATCCTTAATATTGACCACCACGGAGCCCTCATTTGAATTTTTGTTACCCATGCCTTGCAACGCACTGAGCGCTGTAATGGGTATGTCGATGGAGTCTCGGACGCGCAGCTGGCCCACGATACCTCGCGCCTATGAGCACCGCAGAGGTGATTGCTGGAACCTTTGTTGCAACCAATTATCTGGTATTGCGCTGCAGTAAGGCATTAAGGGGGGTTGTAAATGTTGTTCACAGCTGGTGCTCAGTCAGCAAAGCCAAGCGAATTGAGCGAGTAATTTTGCATGCCTCCAACTTCCAAGCGACTGCAAACTTGGCAAGTCAAGCGCACTATGGTGCTGGAACACCACCCAGGGCCCAGGGTACCGGATAAGAGTGGCAATGACAGGCTGGACGGGAACGCGATTTGCGCGCAGTAGTTACATAAAACTGCGCATCTGGTTGGCATGGTGCTCACTCAAAGATTTAAGCATTGGTTGCAGTCGAGCTCTTGTTTGCGGTTGAGCTCAACCTGCAACAGCTGTCAGGTGGTCAGCAGGCTGTACTTCAGTGCTGTGCTTCATCTACCGCCGCAGTATGCTTAATCCCGTCTGCCAGAGTCATTTTATATGTTTATTTTCACCAACAGTCTGCATAAGAACACAGATCGTATGCAGTGCATGGCTCTGGTTGCTGTATCTCAGATACATATGTAGTGCCGGGCCTAAGCTTATAAGCCCGAACATTGTATGGCAGGCCATATGCGTAGGGTTGTGCACTTTGCAATGTAGCGCGGGCTGAGACGAGCACAGTGTAAAGGCCAGCCTTACGGCTTGAAAATACCTAGAGGCAGAAGTCGGTGAAGCTCGACTGATTCTGTGGCTTACCTTATGCATTTATAAAACTGATCTAAACCGTAGCATGCATATCAAACATTGAACTTATCTGCCCTCGGCGGTTGCCAGTCCGTGCGATCAAGCTCGTCCTGACGCCTGCTTGCCACCGGGTCCTGTCTTATGCGCACACGATAGAGTCTTTGCAATCGGTGCTTTGCTGCTGAGTTATCTTAACCCTCTGGATAGCTTCTCACTAGCCAGGCAGGGCGGTGGACAGCATCGCCTTCACTTATGGACGCTAATGACAAGCTACAGAGCTTTCTCCTGCTAGCAAAAGGAGCCAAAGGCAGAGGAATATGCGACCTGATAGTCAAAGCAACAGCAGAGCCTGGCCTATACCACTTTGGCGAGCTTCTTGACGCCTGTCAGGGACAGCTGCAAGAGGGTGGAGAGCAAATGGTCCCATACAGGGCGCTTCTAGAACTGTTCTGCTATGGGACGTGGCAAGAGTACCAACGTAAGCTTGCTGGCACAATTGGCCACCACGTTATTGTATACTGCGTACACAGCTAGGTATTGACTGCTGTAGCAGGTAATCTGTCCAAATACACCACAGTCTGCATATTCAACAACCTCTTGATCCCTTGCGTACATCAGTTTTGCTGGAATTGTCATACTTTGTTTGCTCCGGCTGCGTCATGCTGGCCTGTTGGTGGTCGTGTTGGTCTGATCCTTCTACCAATTGGCGATGAGCTTGTGCTGTTTTGGAGCTAGGCTTGGACTGCCTGCCAGGCATTTGTACGATGTACCTTCATCAGCATGGGCCGTAGCTTGGCGTGCAATCAATTCTTTGCTGCATGTTCGCCAACCTGCGAGGGTGCAGCGCCAAGCAAAGCAAGGATTGCGTGCCATATCACTCTCTTCATTGCGTTTGTAGTTGCATTGCACAAATGCCTGCAAGGCACTACCACTCTTAAGCTACTGGCACCTTTCTGTCCTTTGCAGAGCATCAAGGAAGTCTACCAGCCTTGAGTCCACAACACGAGCTGAAGATCAAACAGCTGACGGTAGCATCCTTAGGGTCGAGGCAGAAGGTAAACAAGCAGTCCATATGCATCCTTGCCGAAGCCGATATGTGGCCTTGCATTATGGCTGATGAGTTATTGACCATACACTGCACTAATCTGGTGTGACTGCTTCCATCCTGCAAGCAAATGTTGTGTTTGCATCAAACACTGGCAGTTCAGTGCTGTTGTCAAATCCCAGCAGCTACAGGCAACAGCTGTGGACGTCTTGACAGGACGTTACAGTTACTGCAGTTGTACTGGCAGTCGGTTAACATACACTGTGTGCCTACGTATTGCCTGAATAGTAGTAAAGAATTCCATATGCTGTTCATATTTTATGCTTCAGGTCTTGCCATACGATGTACTACAGCAGCAGTTGGCAATCTCAACAGTCAGAGATCTTGAAGACTTCATAATTACTGATTGCTTCTACACAGGTATTGCTGATACTTTCTCACTGCAGCAGTCAGCAGCCATCATCTCTCATCCAGCAGCAGTGGTATCCATGCAATGTTGCAGCGGGCAGCAGCTAGCTCAAGCACAATGCATGCATGACAGAAGCAGTAAGCCCCACCAGCGTTGATGCTGCTGCTCGGCGCTGCATGCTGAGTCAGTAACTGCTTTTATCCACCATGTGTGGATAGCATGCCTGTTCAGGATTGATCAGGACAGCCCCTCCTCTTGGTCCATCAGACTCGTGTCATTCAAACAGTGAGCTAATCACAACAGGTCCACCAGCTAGCTGTTCCAGCTGCAGCAGCAGCAGAGGTGTAGGTCATTCACCAATCCTTGGTAAGGTGTTTTTTTTAATGTGTTGGCATTCAGGCATTTTGAAGGGCAAGCTCGACCAGCGGCAGTCCTGTCTTCAAGTTCATGATGTGGCCAGCAGAGATGTTCAACCAACAGACACATCAGGACTGGCAGAAGCAGTGGGAAACTGGTGAGGCAACTGCTAGCGGAAAAACCCACAGTGCATGAGTATATGGCTGAGGATGTTCACCGTCTTGACTGACGATCGTCTTAGTCAGTCAGGTCCTGCACATGCGTTGCAAAGCAGAATTATCGGTGGTCAGAGGCGGTGGTGCAAGTGTGCTTCTTCTGTGTCTGCAGAAACAAAGTGGTTGTACCCTGTCTTGCCTTACAATATCTTGATTCATGTCCAGCAGGGCGCTGCTGCAGGTGATAATGTTGCTTTCCTGGGTAGTTGGTCACTTCAAGAAGTGGATGTGCTGCTGCTGCATCATGTGCTGCAGGCTGGCCCACGCACAAGTGTTGCTCCAAAGCCTTGAGGGTGAAGCTGCTGCCGCTTCTGCTGCTGCCGCTGCTGCTGCCACACGGCGAAAAGAGGTCGAGACGAAGCAGGAAGAGCTCAAAAGGAGCTTGAAGGTGACAGGAAGTTGGAGCTGGCATTGACTACTGCTGCTGTACACTGCTGTGATGCTGGCTGGGCTGACACTGCCACTGCTCTCAAGTGCCCTACTGCAACTGAGAGCAGTGCCTTGGTTGCATTCTGTGGACCAATCATCGTTCCTGAACTCGCAGAGTTGAAAGTTGCGTGCCAACCACCAGCCAACATACTTTGTCGTGCGTCCACATGTTTTTGCTGCTGTTCCGCTCGAAAAGGCATCAACATGCACAACCACCCATTCCTTGATGGTGCAGTGACTCACAACAATACTGCTGCAACCGCTGCTGCCGCCGCAATGCTGCTGCTGCTGCTGCAGAGTGAGCTTGATCGCACTGGTGATGTTGGCATGATGCTGGATGAGGCTGGCTATGACATGATGGATGATGACCGGCTGTTCATGGGGGCGGGACCAGCAGCACCGGGACCAGCAGGACTCATGGGACGACCCAAGAGGTGAGTCTCTTGCCAGGACGTTGCTGTTGCTGCCAGCATGCAGCACTCAAAAGGACCAAGCAATTGTGGTCAAGAAAGTAATTGTTTTGCACATTACAATACATTGCAGTCTGCGGAGTTATAAGCAGACACGAATGACAAAGCATGACAGCAAGCCGCACGCTGTGTGTGGCGCTACACCACCCAGAGAAACTGTTAGTCAGCAAAATCTGCCCAATGCTGCAGCTTGGGTTTGTATGTACCCTGTAAGGTGTGCGTGAGTGCAATGAACATGCTGAAGTTTCTGCGGCACCGCACACACATGTGCCATCTCAGTTTCTTGACATCAGCTGCTGTGCTGCATGCTGTTGCCTGTCCTGTGTTGCGCTGCGACAGCAGGCGCAGGTAGAGGCGGGTCAGCAGCGTAGTACCAGGGTAGAGCAGGCCATCTAGTCGGCTGCACTGAAGACGGGATCAAGACCTGCCTTGGTGCATGCTCCAAGGCCTTGGCTAGGGGTTTGTTTTTATGTTAAGCAGTGGTGGTACACCACAATCATCTCCAGTGGGTTCAGATGGCTGTTGACATCCGATGTCACTCGAGTCAAGTGGAGACTCTCCAAGTTGGCACCAAATAGTCAGGCATAGCTTTGGGTGTTTATGAGGCTGGTAGCATTGATTTCATGATGGAGCAGTGCTGCCACTCGCGCATGGACCTGATTAGTCATGACTAGGAGTGCCATGGTGGCCACTGATAAGCTCTGCAGGAGGGGGCAAGCACACTGGCCATGGCTTGCATTCACTTTCATTGGTGATGAAATCAATATTGAATTCTGATCCTGATGAAGGAAGGACAAGAGTGTGAATGTGGCAGCCCTGCTCATGTTGACTGATCGTCTTCTACACTGTAGATCGTCCCTGGTTGTAACCAACATGTTTGTGACAGAGAATCTTTCTTATAGACAATAAACAACAGACATTTGTTTGTGAGGCTAGGCAGCATGCTTCTGAACAATCATGCCATTGGGCGGTGCCCATAAGCTCGCATCCAGAATTCCCAAAGTACAGCACACTGCCAGTGTCGCTGCACAGTACACTTATTGCAACATCCACCAACAACACGCTCATACAAGACGTTGCATGGGGCCGACGGCAGGATTGCTATGGTCAATGGGTAACTTATATATATACAAGACGTTGCATGGGCTCAGTCATTTCACAGAGTGGCCTAACTTAGCTAAGTAAGGCTTGGTGTGCCAGTGTGGCTGAGCATCCAAGTACTCCCAAGTTTGGCCTTAAGGGCCTTGCGGCCAGAAAGAACAACCTTCCTTCCCTCTTGTTGGAGAAAAACTCCACATCTGATGCGGGCTGCAACACGCTCTCTGAGGTGGGGCCCCCATGGCTGAGGCTCATCCTCCTCGTAGGCGCTCATCCTCCTCGTAGGCAGTGCCATGGCCAGAATACTCCATACACTGTCACATGGTGGCGCCCCCCTCGCGTGTCAGCTCACTTGCTAGCCGCTAGTATTATCTGGTTGAATCCAATGTTGCATGGGCTTGATCTGTTTCACTTGAAATGTGTCATGCAGCGCTGCTCAATCATCAACATGATGTCATGGCATGACACGTCTGCACACGCCCTGAACTGTGTGGTCATGCCTGTATACTTAGACCAGCCAAGCCTGCCAGTTCCTGCCCTAAGCTTCCCTCCCGTACCTGCTGCTGCTGCTGCCGCTGTATGGCACCTGCTCGATTATCATGCGCTCTGGCTGCTGCTGCCCTCCACTTTGTTTTGAGTTGTTCTGCCCTGCCTGGGCCGACTAGATCTCCTCTCACTGCGGGTTCAGTGGCTATGAGGGTTTGCAGGACGAGGGCTGCTGCCACAGACACGTTGAGGCTCTCAGTGAACCCATACATGGGCAAATACACACACCTGCCAGGTATGCAGTGCATAGCAGGGGATAACAGATGGTTCCAAACATTAACCACGCAACAGCGCGTTCATAGATGTGTTGTTTGTGATAGGGACTGATTACCAAATGTCATTACGATGACCAGCTTACTAACATGGGGAAATTCATTGTGACATAAGTCAGATACAGGTCAGATGGCAACCATCTGCAGCACTGCAGCAGTATGGCACAGTTACACTGTATGGCGGGGTGGATAGACCAGGACCCCTGCAGTAGGCCGCTTGCAGGATCACCTTGACTGTCTGTACAGCCAGCCAGTTGTCTGTACAGCCGATTGTTCAGCTAGCAAATTCTTGAGCTGGCAATCTGCTGCAGCGGCTGCACTGTCAATAAATTAATCCTGCAAGCAGCTTAAAAGCTATCCATGGCTGCTGATCTGGCCTACATGCACTGCAGCAGTGAAACATACCATCTGGCATACCTATCAGCAGCTGCTCTCATTTCATTGCTCACCCCCCCTGCCTCGTTGCCTAAGACAATGGCCAGTAATGGAGGTAGCTGCATGATGTCAAGTAATAAAACATGACAAGTCTGCATAAGTGCGTTGAGTACACATCATGGTAGAGCAATTACATGGTGAATAGTCAGGAGAACATACTGACTTGGGTGTATGCTGACTAGTGGTTGTTGAGCTAGTCCCGGATAGGGGAAGTTCCCCTATCTACATGGGAGATGCTAGTAGTAGTATGCAGGCACTCTGTGGCAGGCCTGGCAACACTTGATTCCAACAGACGGCTAGCGCTGGCAGCTGGAGAGGCAGTTGTAATCGGCCTGTATACTGACAGCTTTGCTGCAGAGTAGCACCTGACTTCACACACACAAAAAAATGGTACTGTGTTTACTAGGTACAGCCCTGGTTAAGAGTACTATCACTAAGGATAAGGCTGCAGCCAAAGCAGATACCTGAAGTCCTGGCTGTGCAAGCGAGACTGCTCCAGGGTTCAAATCAGTCGCCCAGATCTCCCATCCACCTGCTTTCAATTTCTCTATGGCCTCTGCGCTGCTGTGAAACTGCTGTATGTCTAGCCATTGTGTGGATGCTCTTGCGATGCGGCCCTTCTTACGGCCCTGCAACACTCACAGCATGGGCAACTGTTGGTGGTCACAATGCCGCAGGCTATAAAACAGTGCGCTTGGACAGCTGAGCTTGCCTGCAGGAGGTATGCTGTTGCCTGCTGAGTTGCAGGTTGCTTGGTATCAGTGCCAGTTAGTCAGAGGTTCCCCGAGCTGGGATTTGTCACGAACACTTGATTATCTGACCACAAGCAGTGTCACTATGGGATATCATAGACACGTAGTGCTGGCATGCATGCATGCAACACTTGTTTTTCGGCCGAGGTGCAACCGTCCTGCAATGGCCATCTCTGTGCTGAGCAGTACGCCCACCTGCTCTACTGGCAGCCGTTTATTCAACGATGGACTCAAGTGCAATCTGCAGTTGGCACTCGTTGTATTCATAACATGATCATGCTTTGTCTTCTGTGAAGCAGGTAACGGTTCCTCCACAATCCAGACATTTTGCACGCCAAGGATGTCGCAGGTCCGTAGACAGGCTAGGTAGTTTTTGTTGTCACTACAGCACTCCAGAACTAGACAGATGCGGTCAACTCTATTAGCTAAAGCGTGCTGAATCTTGTTGTCGACACCATCCTGCTTGCCGGAGGGCATGGCTACCTGGTACAACAACACCCCTGTAGCCCAGCCCAGCAGCTCCGCAGTGATCAAGAACTATAAACACACTACGAGTGTCTAAGACGGGCTAGGCAGGCAACATGCAGCCAGCTGCAGTGCCAAACACTGTGTACGGTACGAGACTGTAGTGTTATTTCATGAGTAATTACAGGGACTCTGGGTGTGAGCCCTGAAAACAGCAGGCAGCTTGAGGCAACCCAAACACCAGCTAGATACTTGGCAACTGTAGCAGCCATTCGCAATGAAAAGCGCACTGTGGACCGTGTGCAGGCACAGCCTGCCAGTAGAAATGCAACTGAAGGCAGCGCTTTGTCGCACATATCTGCAAGCATGGGTTGTACAAAATAACCCAATACCCTGTTCTACCCTATAGATAGACCGTCTGTCAACTCGTGACGTTTGGACTGTGCACACATTTTTACCCAAGTACTGCTGCTGGCCCCTTATTGTTGTAAGGCACTACAAAACAGACATGTCCAGAACCAGAGATGCTCAGTATACTGATGAATGATACGTCGTATCATGATGAAGCAGCTGTAAGCTGCCTGGTTGCTGCTGCCATGGATCCTTGGCACCTACTGAGATGCACCGTGTGACTGACCACTCACTGTGCATGAGATCGCTAGTGCGCTTGTAGAGCATTGCACACCATGACATCAGCTGGACAGCTCGTGCAGGCACAAGCCTCACACAAGCATCACACCCGGGGGAGGCAAAGCATGTCAGCCCAGTTGCCACTGAAGTAACAAATTGCTGCATGTTCTTGATCCTTTCACATACCATACCATACCATGCCATACCATACCAGGGAACACGACCCTTTCAGAAGGTCAGAGATAAATGAACTTGCAGCACGTCAGATACAAGTGACCTTTCATGAGACGCCACCAGACCGTGTGTCTATCATACAGTACGAGAAGTTTGCGGTACTTCCGTATGTCTGACCTGTGGCCACACTGGCATAGCGCTGTGTCCCCCCCCCCCCCCCATGCAAAGATGTTACTAGAATGACCTGACTGTCAGCCACAGAGGCTGACAGTCATGCAGAAAAAGACTCGTCAAATTTGTCAGACCAGGGATACTGACAGTGATGCATGTGATGCACTTCAGCAATTACTAGATGCACAAGCATGAGTACCAAAGCAGTTTCAGTGAAGGCTCTGCTGTCACACAACCACAGCCTCTAATCATGCAAGCACTCAACAGGTTGTAAGGTGCCTCTTTATTGCAAAATGTGCCAGGGCACATGCACACGTCTTAGTCCAGATGAACTCTGCACAAATTTGCATGCTTCAAGCTGTAAACTGGCCTGCATTTTGGGCACATAGGCGTATAAGCAACTAACGATGTATCCTGCCAAGACACAACTTAGCTGGCACACCATGGCATGTAACAATGCCAAGACCGGCTGCATTCATCAATCTTTTGCATATTGCAACCAAATCTGCATCCATGGCAGCACATCCGTCCTTGAGACCACTCACACTGTTGGAACAGGAAAGGAGCACCAATGCATGTTGCAGCACCAGTTCACTGCCTCATGAGCCACAAGCAGCAACCGTTGCTGCATGCCATATTGCAGTCACTTGGAACGCAGTAATGCCTCATAACAGACTCCACCCTCAACAGCTACATGGCATGTACTAGACCACAAACAGCATATTGCCTGCTATTGCTCAGGTGGCACTGTGCCAGCCCAGGTACAACTTAGTTGGATGCACAGAAGCCAATCTGTGCTCCAACTTCCACACATCCGTAAGCAACCGCTTGATCTGCATGCAGACATGCCACAGAGGCGCACGCTCGATGAATGAGCCCAACATGCCACAACTCAGACACCTACTAGCAGCTGTGTATGGACCCCAAACGCCAACACAAAGCTCACATGCATGCCATGTATCGCTTGCAAACTAACGGGTGGACACGGGGCCTTGTCAGCTCCCCAAGATCATCAGCCTCCTGAGCAGCTTGTGCAGCCAGGCAGCAAAAAACAACCAGGGAGCTTGGAACAGCCAAGACGGCAGACTACATGCACATAGGCTGGCAGTCTGCAAACGGGACTTTGCAAAAAGTGAAGATGCTTTCCAGCACATAACCAGACACCCAGATACACATTGTAGGATCAATGGTCTGGGCTGCGCTGGAATGCTATTGGCTCCCTCACATGCAGAGACAGGGTGCACGCGTGTCTGTCGCAGGGCCCGAATTTGAAACCACAGCATGCACAAAGCAATGCCTGCAGAAGATGGCGGCAGGTCACAGCTGTCTTTGCCCTGTAATGACTGCCCTGGTTAGCGACACAAAGGCACGAAAACGAGCGTCATTTCAGCACATCCTGGGCAGCATTCACCAGTAACACAAAACCACATGCAGGCGGAGAACTGTGCATGGATGTCAAGCCCAGCAGCAATATTACAGCTGAGTAAACGTTGACAATGAGAGAGGTTGTGCCTTCGCCTGCAAAGGTGCCAGACTTGACAGCCAAGAGGAGCAGTAATAAAGTCTCAATGTATGTGAAACACAAGTGACACGCGGTTGGTTTCCTGCTTGGAAGCATGAGGCACTTACCCTCACATGCAGAAGCAAGCGTGACACGCCACACGGACTTCAACCTGGACAGGGCCCTATCAAAGTCAATGACAGACCTGACAGCTATCTCCACAAACTGACAGAAGCATCAACCAAGCAGTACCATGCAGGCAAGTGACAATTGAACAAGATCCACTGTAAACAAGTTTCTGACTGCAAAAACAGTCAATCTGTGTGCGACCTGCACCCACGCATATTGTCTTTTGGAAACAGGCTCAATGGTTGTGCAGAAGCATTGAAGTGATCCCCTACAGAGTCCCATTGCATCAACACTGGACAGAAGAAAAGAAATGCACGCTATCGACTGAGAAGATAATATAGAGTGATTCTCTTGTCAAAGGGACATCTGACAGAGGCTCTCAGCAATCAACATGGGACAAAGGATACCTGAGCTAACAATGCAGACAGAGGCTCTACCAACACTTGGGACCAAGGTTTGTCCAATACTACATGCCATTCGGCCTTGTTGGCATCAAGTCAGCCATGCAAACAACCTCACAGCATCTTTGTGGCCTCCTGCAGGATATGTGCACTGCACAGGCTGTGGCAGCTGGTGCCACAAGCATATAGGACCAAGGACAGCTGTGTGCTTGACGAGAATACAATATCGCAAGTACTGAATATGTGGAAGCTGGGCGGAAGACCTACGATGCGGGCCAGCTATGGCGCAACATGATGTCACCTCAATGAGCATGGTGATGACAACAGACATGACAACACGACAATATGACAACATGACACAAGACTAGCAGATATCTTGCTGCCCTGGCTATGAGAATGCCTCCTGGAGGGGAACATACACAAACACCACTGTAGTGCATTGTGTGACCAACAACTCACCAAATATTCACCATAACAGCAGTTACAGCTCATCCTCATGCTGCAGCAGAAGCTGCTCTGAATCCCCAACAGCACCCTTGCATACCTTAGAAGTATTATTTGCACCGCCTTGCAACCAGAGTCATAGTTTGATATCGCAGCACAATGCAGCAAGTGGAAGGTCTACAAAATATCAAGAGGCTATGCCACAAGTCCCACCAAGGGGTGTCAAAGGCCAAGTTGATATGACAAAGGATCTTTCTGCGAAGCATTTCATGTATACAGGCATGCCTCATGATCATGCCTACTGGCCTTGAGTACCTTTACCAGTCTGCTATGAGGAATACTATATGAAAAGGTGTTAGTATCAAACAACCTGTTCGACAAAGTATGTTGTCAAACAGATGTACATTGTACCAATCATACCAGCAATGTCATACCAATGGCACTATGCTGCTGAGAAGCCCCCAAAGAAGAGGGTGGCACCAGGTTGTACAGGTCCAAGAAAACCAAGCAACCTACATTGCTGGCGCATGCAGGATCCATGAAGATGACCTATGCTTGAAACAGAGCAAAGAAACCATCAAAGAACCTGCTGCCACAACTTGCCACAACTCACTACACAGTATCAAGCTCAATACCAACATGGGATCTCTCATCCGATCAAGGCTGAGGCACCAAGCAGGAACTCAGTCTCACAACACAATCAGCTGTCAGCATGTCATTTGGGGATACATGCTACTGGTATCATGGCATAATCCGTGCTGCTGCTGTAAGCAACATCAAGACCCATCGCGCCAACAGCAGTAGACCAGGCGGCAGCATCCAAAGGCTACTGTGCTTCCAAGCTGGCGATGACCGATCAAAAACCCAAAAGGCATGCCTGACCAACATGTTCAAAAATACTGATCAAAGCCAACAATTGATAAAAGTCCATACCTAAGGTGTACAGATCCTTCAAGCACCGCCCACAACCGATACTCCACCATGTTTTTGCTGCACTGTCTCAGCTGGCAAACCCTGTATTCACTAACAAGTAGGCTAGGCCTCCTGTGCTTTCATGTGGTACACAGCAGCATCAACAGCTGCTTTGGCTGTCGCTGCAGCTCGCTTCTCAGCTGCAGCCAGCACTGCTGGCCTTGGCCCTTTCTGGGCGCACATTTTTAACACCTGCTGCACACAGTTCCCCATCACATCGCTGCATGAGCTCAAACCCTGACCTGCCAAATACTTTTGGGCCCTTCCCGCTGTCTCAGCTGCAATTGCCCAGTAGCTGTGTGGCAGCTTTAATGCATGCAGAGCATCCCCTGCTAATGCAGCAGTCAAAACAGCTCTGTTTGCTGCAGTGGCAGCGCCGTCAAGCCAATCGGCTGCGACTGCTGCAGGATCTCTACCTGTGGCGGCAGCCATACCAGCTGCCTGCATAGCGACTGCCATGTCCCGAAGCAGTGGCTGCAGACACTTCTGGCTCATGCGCGTCTGCTGCATCCAGGCCTGGGCCTCTGCAGCGGCAGCATGCGGCAGCAGCAGTGCTGTGATGCTGGCATACTGCCCAGACTCAGCACTGGAGGTACTGTCACCACTGTTGCTATCCATGGTGCCGCTGCTATCGCTGTCGCTCAGCTGTGGAGACAGCAGACGCAGTGTCAATACGCAGCCCACTGCTGGGTGGTCAAGCGACCTTCCACCAACTGCCACCCTGCTGGGCAGCTGCTGCCAGAGTTGCCACTTGTTGCTGCAGCTGCTGGTCCTTGCTCTGGTCTGGTAACCTGTGGTAACCTGCTGCAGCTCAAGCTGTTGATCAACCATCACGGTATTGCCCTTAGTCAGGACAAGTCGAACTGGTAGGACGCTTCTTTGGCAGCTGCGGCCAAGTTTGGCAGCATCGAGCACTGCAGAGCCCTGCCCTGACCCCTGTAGAACCATGTGCAGGTCGCTACCGTAGCTGCTGACAACATACTGCTCTTGTGGCAGGTACATATCCTCACAGTCAGATGCAGCAGCTGCAGTGCCATCTAACCATGCCTGCATTCTGGCTACAAACATCCCATCTGTGATTGCAGCCTCCAGCTCCTGTATGGTACCATACTTGAACGGCACAGCAGGCGGGGGACTGCTGTCATTGCTGCAGCTGCAGCATGCAGCAGACAGGTACAGGTGCCACACCCCTTGTGAAAAGTACCTTACAGCTGTGCTGCGCTGCTGCTGCCCTGCCTGCTGTTGCTGCTGCCGCTGCTGTCGCTTCTGTTGCTGCTGCATCACAACAGTGCCCAGTAGCATCACACAGCCAGGTACCAACACTCTGCTCACCATGACAGCATCAGAATGAGGAACCATTTGAGCAGTAGATGAGCTGGGACCTGCACCTGAGGGGTTGGATCGAGCAACCTGCTCTGTTCCATCAACCAACCTAGCCCCCTGAGGCAGCCCGTCTAGTGCTGCTTGAACTGAGGTAGCTAGTCGGGTGGCCGCAAGCTCCCTTGACAACCCGGAGGTGGAGTAGACCTGCAAGCACAGGTACAAACAATGACCGACATCCTTTTGCCATCCCCCCCCCCTCCTTGAGGGATCATACAGAAGGATCACGTTAAGCATGTCTGAGTCTCTTCTTCCAGCTCCAGTTGTGAGTTTGACCCACTGCAGCTGCTCTCACCTTGACTCCAATTGTGCGGTGTAGAAGAGGACTCTCATACACCAAACTCGCACCCGAAGGTCCCCTGCCATGCCCCTCATGTCCCATTTCACCCACAGCTGGAAGTGCTGCAACTATAACTGTTGGGGACTCTGCACCTGCTGCCTCTGCAGCGGCGGCGACGGCAGCAGCAGTTGACGCAGCACGGCTGGACCTCCTGTGGTCTCCTGGATTGCTGCTGTGCGGGGGTTGCTCCTCCGCATATCCCTCCCGCATATCCCACTGTTGCTGCTTTTCAAGCAGGGACTTGCTGGGATTGATCATCACTGGCTCTGCTGAACCTGCTGTGAGCGGGTCATCATCACAATCAGATTCAGGATCCTCTGCTTCAGCTGTTGGTGTGCTGTGAAGGGTTCCAGCAGCTGCACTAGCCACAACTCTCGCATAAAACAACCTCGCACATGTCTCAACAACATACTGGAGGCCCAGCACAAATACTGTGATAGACAATTGCTGCCGGGCGCCAACATTGCGGCTGGCACTTAGTGGAGGTGTGTAGCGGACAGCTGACCACAGTATGCTGTACACAACAGAGTAGGCCAGGGACCTTCGAAAGCTGAGACGAAGGGATGTGGTTACAGCAAGATATGCCGCTACCCACAATACCATCCCGCAAGTCATGCCCGGCATTGATAACGTACAGTACGCTATACCAGCCCCAAGAGACAACACTTTGGAACTCCACCAATCCACAGAGCCAACAGCATTGAAATTCTGGAGAAACCAACGGCGATTGAAGAGTATCAGCCAACACTTCAACAGACAGGTACCTCCGCAAATCAAAATGCTGATAGCCACTCCTGCCAATAGGTATGATTGTATGTGTGTCAACTGCTGATCTTCGGATGCAGCGCAGACGTCCTGCAGAATCCCAGCAGCATTGGACTGCTGTGCTGGTGTGTGAAGATCCAGCAACTGCTGTGCTGCTGGCCAGCTGCTTAAGCTAGCGGCTACTGCTGCCCCCCACCTTGCATAGTCTGTTGCTGCCCATGCTGTGTAAATGCCCAGAGCAATAAGCCCTAGCAAGAAGTCCAGCCAAACAAAACTTGCCACTGCATGCCGACGATAGGTTTGTTCATGTGCAGGATCCCTGAATTGAAGTGTTAGCCAGTGCATGATCGCGACTGGACACCAACACACTTGATTACCTGCAAACAAGCCGAATCTAGTGTAGGTTTTATGCACCTTGAATAGCGTAGAATACAAGGGCTTCTATGCATGTGATACGAATACTGCCAACTTCCACCCGCAGCAGCCTTCATCCAACGGGGCCCACACGGCACACCTGTACTGCTGATCCACCGTAATGTCTCAACTGACTGATTTGCCAAGCTGCTCTGCACTGATGCGGGCCGCAGGGCTTCCTGCAATCTACCATCCTTGGCTAGAACACAGCGCACAAGGCTGATGGAGGGTGCATGGGCGAACGTCTGGGATATATATGTAGGTAATCAAACCAGTGACACGTTGAAACACGGCCGCTGGGAGGAGCAGCACAGTTACGCAGCCAACAACACCTTGTGCAGTGCTTGAGGTTTCCTGCGCGTGTGACTGACTTACTAAAGATAATAGAAATTAGTGGTCGGAAATTAGTGATCGGAATCCAGTGCACGTCCTCTTGATCTGCAGCTGTAATCAATAAACTATGTCTTCCATACATGGCACAACCAAAGCGTTGCTAGGGTCTTCTAGAATAATGCATAGGATCGCGCTGATGACGGTTGAGGAGCGCTAGTATGACTTGTTTTACACCAGGGTTGGGGGTTGAGCAGCTTGAAGTCTCGCACAACGCACAACTGCGTGCATGGGGTATTAAAATACGAGTACAAGATCATGCTGCAGTCTTGCCACTACCCTCGGAACAGGCAGCATGGAGCTGCGACATGCAGCTGTGCCACCAGAAAGAACAGCTGTTCCTTCCTTCCTGTGCCACCAGTGGTGCAGTACACTACGAGCTACGGCAGTACACCTGACAAGCGGACACCCGCCAGCCAAAACAGCTGATCAAGGGTCCCAATGCGTACAAGCACACAAATGATCCCCTGACATTGTTTCAGATATGGGATTATCACCAACGGTAAAGAGACTACTCGTCAAGGTATGGCACGGCTGCGCCTCCTCCAAGACTGCTGCTGTCAAGACCTTCTACCCTGTCATCAACATCCTCCAGACCATCTAAATCATCTGCCTCGTCCTGCTTAGTTTGTATTTGTGGCAGGGGCTGTGGCCCATCACGATCAAACACGGGGGGATCCCAGTAGGTAGGATTGAACCGCAGGACATACTCGCCCTTCCACATGTCACCAGCTGCAAGCCTGCAGGGCACAAGAAGTGGCACAGAAGTTGTCGAAAGGCCACCGCGCCAGGTCACAGCATACTGCACACTGTGTGCTGAGACATGTCAGCACGTGAGAGCCCATGGCTCTTGCAGATCAGAAGCAGGCATCCTTGTAGCTACGGGTGATGAAAACAGCATCAGCAGCCCATGGCAACGCAGACAGATTGTAATCAACAACAGTGTGGCCCTCCTGACCTCAGCATTCCAACTGGTCAAGGTTCACTGCCAGCCAAGCTAGCCTAGCTTGGCCGGCAGAAGTTCTGCTGCTACACAAGGCAGGCAGCCAACAGGTGGCCTGTGTCAGACCAAAGAGCAGTGGCTCACTTTTTGGGGAGTGCCATCCTGCCAGCTCCCACTTGTGCCATATACCGCTCATCCTCATACAGCGTAGGCAGCCCCAGTGCCCCTGGGTGGTATACTACATGATCCTGCAAGCCCTCACGACATAATAGCTGGAAGTGTGTGCGGTTGCCAGGGCAGAACATCACATCAGCATCATGGCTGCCGATGTAGAGTGTGTCACGGCGCTGGCCTGCAGCAGCAGAAAGGTACAACGCGTGTCCTCGGCTATCCAGCCAAGTCAAGTCAAAGCAGCTGCAGTGCAACAGGAAACAGGCGACCCACTGACTCCGCACAATGTACACCTCCAAGCACAGGACAGTAGATAAGAATCCAGCGATAACCTGCAGCGATTGCACCATCACTGCAAACCAACTTCAAGCTTCACAACAGCATGACCAGGGGTGGCAGTGCCACAGAGCAAGCATTAGCCAATAAGTTATGTGTGCAAAGCTGTAGACACAGCGCACCATTGAACTCAACGTAGTCATCCTGACAACCAACCAGCTTGGCTTTCCTAGGGTCTTCTGAATAGTCAAAGGTCACAACACCTCCTAGGCCCAAGATGCGTACAAACTCCCCATAGCGCAGCTGATCCTGGGTGCGCAGGTGAGACAGCGCTCCGAGCTGGAACTCAAAGGGAGGCGAGCCCTCATCATCTGCAGATGCAGATCACAGGGTTTCTTGGCGCAATGCGGTGCTCAAATAGCTGCAGCATGTGGCGACTTACTGCTGCGCCGTTTGCAGAGGTGATGCCCAAGAACACAGAGGAGTCATTATCCTGCAGGTGGCAGCTGACAACTGGCACAGGCAACTGGCATAGATGCTGCCTGAAGCACATGGCCAGGTATGTTAGGATCCGAAAGCCGAAGTGTTGCCATCAGCACACGACCAAGCAGTGCGTGCCTGTGAGTGTGGATCTTGCTATTGCAATACCAGCTGGACAACACAATGTCGTCTGCAGTTGCATGGTCAAACATATCGGTTGCTTGTTTGACCAATCCGGCCAGTCTAGCTCACCTTTGTTCATCAAAATCCATTCCATCTTTATCTGCATGGGCTGCTCAGGTGGGTCGTAGAGTTCTCTAGGAAGCTCATCATCATATTCTTCTGCTTCATCAGCCTCTGCAGCAGCAGCCGATGGGGCTATATCACCCTCAGCGTCAGCATCCACTGCTTCTGCATGACCTGCAGGCTCCTGCTCCTTCTGCTTACGCCCTCTCCCTGCAATCACAAAAAGCAGCGTGAATGATTTGCTTTCTTGCTGGGATGTTCACAGCAAGGCCTCATGAAAGCGGAACAGCAGGCGGTAATGTCTGGGAGCCACTCGTGAACCGTGCTGCTTTTCTCTGCCTCCTCTGCACCACACGTGCCCCTCTCTGTTCCGAACATTATCAGAAGCAGCCTCGATTGCCTTCAACCTTTGCATTGTTGGACTTGATAAATCCTGACATAAACAACAAAAATATGCCGCAACAAACATGACCGAAGGCAGCAAAGCTTACGCCCACCTTTCCCCTTTGCTGCTGCTGCAGACTGGCCGTCGTCCATCAGAGCTTCCAACAGGTCTGAATCATCTTCCTCAACAAAGTGCCCATCATCATCTGTGTACATGCGGTACCCGTTATAACTCAACTGACCCCCCTCAACTCCTACCAGCTCCTTTGCTTCTGCTAGTGCAGCATCATTGGCAGTGCTCTGCAGGCGGGTGCACGAACCGTTCAGTGTGTATGTTATCAGCTAAGCTTAAGCCCTACGAGCTGCTTGCATCAACCGCACCCAAATGTCGCCGCTGAGCAAGGCAGGTTATTCATGGTGATTAGCTGGCTCTGCAATGCTTGCCGCTTGCAGGATAGGTGCAGCTGGAGAGAGAGCGGTCACCAACACAGCAAGTGACCAATGACATTGCACTAACAGCATCATACCTGTATTAACTCCTCATCCCCTGTATCCAGCGCCTCTAAGAACTCTTCATGCTCTGGTCTGAGAGGTCTGTCTGACCCAGTCCACTCATGTACACCTGTGGGGAAACCGGCCTTGGGATCCGGGAACTCGTCCGTCTCCATGAGAGTGATCTGCAACAGCAAGATAGTGTTTTTTGATTCTTTGGAAATTTGATTCTTTGGAAATTCTTGACCCAAAATTGTGAACCCATGCAGGAGCATTATTGGCAACTGTGCTGAATAGCAACCCCTAGAATTCAGTAGTCTAGGTATTTCTGTCCTGGCATATTCACATAGCTAGTCTGTTTCCATCTTCTGCTGCAACCGCATGCAACGAACAGCAACAACTGCTGCCGTGTACTCACCTTGTAGTACAGGTCAAACTTGTGTGGCCAGATTGCTCGTGTGTCCTCGTTGTCAGAAAGTTTAAGGATTATGTAAGGTGCTGGGTCTTCAATGATGCCAAAATCAACGTCACCCTCTCCTTCTTCGCCTTCTTCTCCTTCCCCAGCAGCAGCAGCAGCGGCGGCAAGTGCTTCTGCTTCTTGCTCCTCATCACTGCTAGTGCCGCTGCTGCTGCCAGCTGGATC
The DNA here is from genome assembly GCA_018290735.1 of Coelastrella sp. MACC-549. NCBI lineage: Eukaryota > Viridiplantae > Chlorophyta > Chlorophyceae > Sphaeropleales > Scenedesmaceae > Coelastrella > Coelastrella sp. MACC-549. The sequence continues at coordinate 122,727 of JABEVS010000031.1, forward strand.
CGCTGCTGCAGAGTCTGCTGCTTCTGCTTCTGCTGCCGTGTCCAATTCAGCTGGCGTTCCTGCAGCTGCTGCTTTGGGCTTGCGACCCCTTGTTTTGGTTTTTGTCGGTGCAGCTTCTGCTTCATCTTCAGCATAAACTGCGTCAAGGTCTGCAAGGCAGAACATCACGATTACTTCCTTGCAAAGCACAACTAACGCCTGCCGTCACTGGATCAGGCCAGCTGACGCTGATAAGAGCAGGGTCACTGCAGCCTGCTCAGTGAGCCTCAACAGCTCCAGTGTGACTCACGTGGCCAGATGGAATCTTCCAGGACTGGAGCAGCATCTACTTATTGTGAATGCATCTGCTGCGCTCAAAACCTTGCACACTGTATTATGCTTAGAGCCTAACCTTCACCCATGTCTGCAAGTAGCTCCAATCACTGTACATGCATCTACTGCGTTAAAAACCTTGCACATTGTATCATGCTTAGAGCCTAACCTTCATCCATGTCTGCAAGTAGCTCTTCATCATCAGCAAAATCATCAGCATCAATAAGACCCACAGGGGCAGGCACCAGTGAATTCCCGTCCTGATCTAGCAGAAGCTCTGCCCGCCCCTCCCTGAAATCCTCAGCTGTGGCGAGGCTGTTCACAAACTGAAAGTCAAGATCCTGCAGGAACATTGGAAACATACCTCAGGTCAGTTGTGGGCACACAGGGCTGCAGAGAGCTGCCTCAAGTTGACTTGCAGGATGCAGCAGTAGTGGTTCCCGCAGACCAGCACGCTGCAGCAGTAGTGGTTCCTGCAGTCAGCGGCTATGGACAGAACTGTTGAGCGCAGAACGTCATTGCCTATGAGGGTCGCTACTGGTGTTGCTATTGGATGATGAGCAGGGAGTGTGCAGTAAGATTTGGCACTGTTGCTGACTCACCGTCCCTACAACTTCCCACTGCAGCTTGTCTGCAAAGCCGTTGAAAGGCAACCTTCCATCACGCCACTGGGGAAAGGCTATAGGGATTCCAGAACTGCAGTGCCAGTAGCAGCAAAAAAACTGGGAACGGCTGATAACAACAGACTAATCTGACAGAAACTGCTGTAACATTACAGGGGTCTGCAGGCAACAAGATAGCTTGCTGGGACCAATGACAGAAGATGCTGCTACAATACAACACTTATACCGCGTTGCAAAGCCCATGCCTCATGCTGGAACAATTCCTTTCTGTGCTGCACCCCTGCATTTGTGGCAGGGAGGAAGCATGATACTGGAAGCAGGCGCGTGCACGCCGCCCACTTTGAGAAACCCCTTTCAGGCGCGGGCAGGTTTGCTGTGGCAAGTGTAGGAGTTTACATTATTGAGATGGGCTGGTGGCTTACTTGATTGGCTCTCCAGGTGCAAAGGTAGCGTCTGAGCGTGTGAACAGCAGGTCAGAACCATCAGGAGTCAACCAACGGGTGATGGTGGCGCCCTGCAGGGATGGCAGCACAAAATTTGTGGCAAATCAGCAGAGACCTATGAATGTGTCATGCCTGCTGCACTGCACTGACCTTGCTGCATAGAGCATGTATGTCACGGTTCTGGGCAGTGCAGATGGTTATGTTTCACATGTAGGGGTACGCCTGGATACGCATGTTGGAGGAGGCTGATCAAGAACAGCACACATGACCCAACAATCATCGCCCCGGTGTTCCCAGATCTCACTGAATGCAAACTCCTCCTTGAAACAAGGGCAGCATGCCATTAGGATTGCTGCTTTGTGGATGAATTGTCACTCTGCTGTTTCCAAGGGAGGCTTCAGTGTTGGCTATGACGTGTTTAACTGTCAGTGCTTGTTATTGATACGCAGCTGCTGTGCACAGTGTGAGGATTCTAATGTCACTGTACCTGCAAGTGGATTTCCAGAGTATGTCCGTTTGGGTGCAGGATGTATGCTGCCGGCAGTCCTCCTGCGGCTTGGTGAAACTCCACAAAGTCCTCTATACTGTGCTCCTGATTCAGCCTGTTCACATACCTGTAGGAAACCGCAGGCATGAAGCAGCATGTTGCTGTCTGTGTTTTAAAGGTGGTATATGTTGTATAGTTGTCATTGTTGGACATAACCAGCACATGCTGATTGGTGAATGTTGCTGGTTGGTTAGTCATCCTTTTGCATTGAAGTCAAGCAGCTGAGTGATCGAAAAACTATTGGAAGCTCTCTGCAACGTAAGTGTGCAGCTACGAGCATACTTGTAGTGATGAGTGCAGTGCGTATGATCACGCTGTGCGCTGATGTCACAAGTAACTGCATTGCTAGCCTGCCGTAGGCCCAGACAGCAGGAGTGATCGTCCAACACTGGCCCCACCTGCTCCTGCTGCGATGATCTATGTCAAGCCAGTTGCCTGGCTCTGTGTCTAATGCCGCTGCTGCTGCGTATGCTGTCAAGCGTCTGCTGCTATTGCTGTTACTGCTACAGCCAAGAGTTCTGGCAGAACACGGCTGCAAAGGTCTGCATTTTAGCCCGGGTAGCAAGAGTCCTGCATAGAAGCCCATCACAGATAAGCAATTTGCATTACATATACGGCTGAGGCGTTCTTTATCAAACTTACTTTGGTGCCGTTGCCTGTGACCTGCTGTGTGCCTGAAAGCCACTGCTGAACGGCCTGGTTGCTGCGTTGCCAGAGGCCTGCAGGCGCCTGTCTGCATCGTGACGCCCCTTATACACACTTAAGATCTAGAGCCAAAGATTACACGCCAAGGACCTGTATATGGTGCGAGGACGGGCCCTTGTCAATCGCCATTTGCCTGAAACAGTAGCTGCAACGATCTGGTTTGTGATGGTATGCCAGTGAGTTTTTACGGTCATTAATGAGCCATTGGTCCAGCGTACGTCTTCGTCTGGTGTTTGCGCAGCCGTAACATTGGCGGTCCAACTCCTTCCTCCTGTTTTGGTCCGTCATTGTCCCATCGCACACGTTCGGTCTTGGTATTCAGTTGAGGTCATCAACAGCACTCTCCAGGCCGACAGTGCTTGCTCACCGAGCATCACAAGAGCTACTTGAACAACTTGAGACTGGTGGGACCAGGACTTCACCCAGAAGAGTCGCTTAGCCATCTGAAATGGATGTGCCAGAAGGAACGCTTGAACAGATGCGGGCCGTAAAAGTACGTGACGCAGCTGCTTGCTCGGATGCTGCCCTGTCTTGGCTCCTCCTTGCAAAGCAGCACCCTCTCCCAAGCAAGGGCCAGCTGATGAGAGCTCACTTTGCCCCCCTGCTCTGCTCCTTGGCGTCCGCAGTCAGCTTTGGATGATTTAGAACAGCATATGCAACCATTCTTGGAGGCTGCACCGAAGCAGGTCCATTCCCAGGTGATCATTGGCATCAGCAGTGCCACCTTCATGGCACTGGCTGCATGCCACTGGAAAAGTACAAGCACCGGCGCATCCAACCACCAGCAGTTCGCAACCAGATGGCAGCTTTGCAGAGGCTGTGTTGTAACTCTTGAAGCAGCTTGGCTGGTGCATTTGCTGGCACCACCTCCTGCAGAACCTGTCAGCTAGCTAGCAGTATTATGTAACCACTGTTAGTCACTTTGATGCTCACACCGTACAACACACAACTCAGTGTGCTCATAGATCATCACCCAATACCTTCTCTGCCATTGCCCCTGGCTGCAGCTGACTCCTCTGGAGCGGGTGAAGGTTCATCTGGCACTGGCACAGTCTGTGGTGGTGCTGTACCAACTGCACAGGAGATTAGCAGCAGCAAACATTGCCAACCATCCGCTGCAGAAGGAGCTGGTGAGCAGCAGAGCGATTGACTACTTGTTTGCGCCATCTCTCTTCACCTTTGGATGATGATGCTCCATAACGCTGTCATGCATTTGGAACAGACAGTAGAGCAGGACTCTTTTTACTGACAGTGTTCAGGCTGCTCGGTGCTGGCCTCATGTTCAGCGTCCACAGTCGCATAATCAGCAGCTGTGTGTTGCTGATTGTTCAAAGATAGCCCTGACTTCTTCCAGCAAGCCTTCTGCAACATATCCACCAAAACCGGCCCCTGTTTTGCTGCTGTTGCCATTCAAGTATCCTGTGACAACACTCCCACAACGTCATGTAAGCGTTCTGCTTGTTTTCACTCTCTATTGATGCAGGAGCGTCTAGCAGCCTATGAAAAGAAAGTCAAAAAAGCAATAACAGCTGATGATCTCGCGCGGCACAGGCCGGGCACATCTCTTAACATAGCAGCAGCAAACAGATTCATAGATGCAGCAATACCTGACTTGACCCAGGAGCAGAAGCAGGCCATCAGAAATCTGGGGAAACGCAGTGCTGTTGCTGATGCACCCCCAGCAGAAGGCGACAACAGCAGCAAAAGGAGCAGAAAATCAATAAGCAGCAGTGAGCAGCAGCCACAGCAGCAACATAGCCCCAGTAGAGGAGCCACCGGTGACATCAATGAAGATGTCAGTCAACAGCAGTGTACAGGGCCAGCAGGCTTGCGCAAGGCAGCAGCGGCAGCGGAATCGGAAGCAGCAGACTTTTTGCGGGAGGTTCTTGCTGATGATGCTGGTAGTGAGAGCAGTGCCAGTGATGAAGGGCAGTAGCCTACTGTCCTGTGTGGAGTTGCTGCTGTAGATTCAGGCTGCGGATGACTTGGACCTTGAACCAAATGGACCCAGAGATGGCTGCAGTGCATGTATGCAGTACATTGCCAATCAGACTTCTGTTGCTTTGGGTACAGCCTGCAGACTCAGGCTGAGCCAGCTGGCTCTTCGGGTATAGTCTGTAGACTCAGGCTGACCCAGCTGACCACCTGTGTCAATTGTGCCTATAGTAGTAGTGGTTACCCTTTCCGGCCAAGCGGCCCTTGGGACAAATACAAGATGTTGGTGGCTGCGCCAACTAGCACACTACAGAATCACTGATCTTGGTAGTACCTCCTCTCCATTGTGCCTGACAATGTGCTGTCTCTTGCAAACATCTCAGGCGGCTGTTGTTCAAACAACACTGGCATGAGTTCATGCTGCCGCTTGACACCTGAGGGCCACGAGGCGTAGCATACTCCGAGTCATGGCCCAGTAGGCTACTAGTCAGTTGACGGTCAAGATCCATGACAGTGGTCAACCGTTGACGACAGTTATAACTGGCCGTTGACAGTAAAAGCCACTGTTCAAAAGTAGTACTGTAGGCATTGCGAACACCATCACATCGTTTGCCCACAGTCACTCGATGCCAGCACATAATACTACTCTCAGCGAATTGGCAGTAGATGCTATGGCTCATATGGCTGCAAAGTACTGATTATTATTATTACTCTCAGCGAATTACAGTGCACATAGATTCGGTCTACATCTTCGTCAAGCATGTGCAATGCTGCTGCACTGATGCACCTACTGGGCCATCATTGCCGATCAGTGCTACAAGTTGTGAGGTGTCTAACCAACCATCTGTTGGAGTCTGATTCTCAAGTGTGATGCACCAAAGCATACTTGCAGCCCAGATGGGAGATAAGCTATGCATGTAAACCTACTTCTTTGTTTGCCACGGGATGCCACATGTTTCTCCGCATCGCCACCAACCATTAGCTGGCAGATATACAGCATCCTAGCCGCCACCAATCAAAGAAACTTCTCATGATTGGGTACACTTGAGGCCCAACTAAGCTGCCTACAACTGACTCTTTGAGCATGACTTGCTGGTGTCACCAGGACATTGGCTTTGTGGAACACTGCTACTGCCCCTGAAGCCATGAGGGCTGCTCAAGTCGTTAGCTCAGATAAAAGTCTGTGTAGACCAACAGCGAGCATTCCCGTTCACTGCATGCAGCTTCAAAAAGTGACTCCTTCCCTGCTGTGGCCGATGCAGCCGCTTGATTTCTCACGGTTCTGAGCCAGGCACGCAAGCCAGAATTGACATGCCATACTTGCAGCGCCGGCACCGTTCTAGCCAGCAGAATGACAGCTGCAACACGTAAAATTTGCGCTGTTGGTACAAGTACTCCTGCTTCATGATCAAAAGCTGCACTGCGGTAGATGTGCACCTTGCTGAAATCTTTGATAGCGCTCCCAAAGCTAGGCTGTTGCTTAGGACAATGCTGTAACAATACTGTATCTAGGGGTGCCAGCTGTTGGGTGGTGTGATGTGGACGGACGCTGCTGATGCTGCTATGACCTGAGTGCTACACAGTGGTTGCTTGATGGACTGTGGCTACTGCATGCCTTGCATGCCTAGCACCGCTTTAGTCACCACTCCTGTAGCCTGCAGCATCAACCAGGTCAGCAAGAGGATAAAGTTCAGAGACTAACCATCCCACACGCTGATGTTACTGCTGTGTGATGTGGGCTGCGGACAATCAACAGCTGGAGCAGATGAAGAAGACGTCCTGGTGGTGCAGTGCAGTAAGGATGCACTAGTATTGTTACTTTGGCCCGCAAAGGGCCTACGGTTGCAGGTAAGATGTATGGGGCATATGCAGTGCAAGCTGTCCTGCCAACAAGGGCTGTAGAACATGGAGAACTCCAGCTTTAGACAGGCTCATATGCATTTGCTGCAAGTGGATTATGTATGTAAATAACTGCAGCCTTACGTCTTGGTATCTATCCATGCATCTGCTCAGGCATTTCTGGTCACTGCTGCTGAGGCTGCTTCCTGGGCTTGAGATACACATCTTGAAACAGTGGTCACGGACCGTCTGTGAAGCAGCAGCAGGTAGCAGCAACCACTGCACTTGGAACAAACAGCATCCGCGGCGACGACAGCAATGATAATAAGCCTTGCAAAAGCACGAAGTAGGCATCTAGAAAGTCACTCTTCGGTAATTTGCAAGCAGCAGCTGCTGCAGCTGTTCAAGCAGCACCTGTCATACCTGGTAGAACTCCTGAATGTACTGCATGCGAAGAGTGGCTTGAACCTGCAGACGCAATGTGTGTTACGCGTTGATGGCTGCTCTAAGCACTGTTTGCATGACGCGATCGCAGCAGTCACCTCTTCCATAACTCGTCCTTCATCAGGTCCTGACCCTGGCGCATGAGAGCTAGATGCAAAACTCATAATTGAGAGTCAAAGCAGCGGAGGCGAAGGTGATAAAGCTGTCAGACTGTGCCTTGGTTCGCCCCCTTCACCAGTGCGACCACTGCAGTCACGGATTACAACTTGTACGCTAAGCAGCACGCTAGTGGACTCACGGTCCCATGTCTAACACCTGTCATTCGCAGCATGGACCACCGTGACCATATGGTAGCGTGTATTGCTGGTGTTATGCTTCGTCGTCTGTAGACTGAGAGAGACTCAGAGGAGCAATGGCTGCAAGGTGAAGTTCAAGCTTTAGCGACCTCAGATGGCTGGTATCCAACATGGAGCGATTGCCTGGTGATGGTGTTCCAGTTGAACTGCCAGCCTGAGGTGACCTGCCTGCCTGAGCTCAGGCTGCGTTGCCTTATTTCCTTCCATCCCAGCAGTATCCCCTGCGTGAGTACGTGAGCGACTATCATACTACAGGCGGCTCGACTTTGTTAATATCAAATTATCCTGGGGGGATGGACAAGACCAGTGACATTCTACAGCAGAAGGAATTTAGCCATGCAGCAAGTTGAAATGCTACAGGCTGCAGTGACAGATATGTCATGTACTGCAGAGGTTGCGGCAATGTGACAGCATGCCATACAGGGCGTATGCATACTACGTACCTCAAGGGTTTCCACCCGAAAGGAGCCAACTGATGGCTCATGGGGTCACACCAAAAAAATTAAACCAGATTCAATCCGGTTGGATATCTGCAAGTTCAACTTGCAGAAGATCATCAGACTCAGAATGACACATACAGCATGTCAGCTCAGGTGCCAGCGCATATCATCACGTTGCATGCCTCAATGTCTGTTACAAGGTCACCAGCTGCACACAAGTTGCTGATCAGGCTTTCTTCCTTGTTCAAGGTCACAAGTTCCATGCACTAGGCACAAGAAAAGTGCACTTGGATATGATCAAGACATTTCATCAACAATAAGTAATGTGTTATGAACACGAGCAACAAAAAAATGGCACACAACCCATCAGCATTCCATGAAAAACCTCAAGAAACGTCAACAAGCAAGATCCACTGCTTGTGAAGTCAATAGCAAGTTGCTGGCTTGCAGCCACCACAAGCTCCGCAAGTAATCAACTCTCAGATGAGTTTAGTACTCCTAGCGGTCATTTGCAAACCCCAGCCCAGAACACCACCCAGCCTACATCTTCAGCTTCCATTATAATGAAACTGTTGCGGCGGCTCATTCCAGATTAACGCAAAACAGCACCCATGCACCATGCAGTCGGCAAGCTGTACTTATGATCTTAATCAAGATTCCTGCACCATTCTTGTTGTTCAATACAGGCTTCTTGTTGTTCAATACAGGCACAGATCAGCACTTCGTCAACTTGACAGTAGTTAAGCTCCGACACACAGCACACAGCCCTCCACCACTTGCCTGGCACAACTGAACATTACCAACTACTTCCCTTGCATGCATTGAGAAGACACAGCAATCCAGTCAGACAATCATCATGGGCTTCATACGTGCGCTTCAGCCACAGTTTATGCCTGCATTAGGCGTCAGTACCATTATTGACGGCCTCAGAACTTGCGGCCCATATCCATACCAGCCTTGCTGGTCTTGGCACCATCAGCCTTAGGCTCTGCACCTGCAGAGAAGTCCTTGGCTGTCCACCATGTCTTTGTGTAGGGGCACTTGGTGTTGGTGAATGGAGATGCCATCAGCTGCCCACGGATCACACCAGCTGGGTAGGCCTGGGTGTGCACATTGACGTCTGCAAGAATGGAAGAGTGCAACACAAACAACATCAGTCCCACATAACCACTGTGCAGTGCTGCAGGTGCATGAATGAGTCAAACCACAGATTATGACTGTGGCCAAACAGCTCAAGTAGATGGCAGCTGAAGGTGCAAACTTCCTGGCAGGCCCTGTGCCTGCGTTGTCAAAGGCTGGCAAAGTTCAACAGCAGCAGACTTGCAGTTGCATTACACTGGCAAATGCGCATGACTCATCGCAGGTTGAAAACCATGTCATATGGCCACTCACAGAGGTTGCCAGTGTTCAGGTTGCTCAGGAACTGTGCCCAAGTGAGTGCTGGAGCACCACCAAATGCGATGAGATCAGCTGCTGAGAAGGTGCTGGTGTAAACCAAGGTGCAGATGTCGAAGGGAGGTGTCGTGGGCAACGTGGCCCCAGTCAGGTTGGTGGGTGTTCCTGCCACGTGGCCGGGCAACAGCAGCACGGCGACTGGGCCACTCTGGGCAGGACCGCCCTGCAATGCCACAACATAATTTTGATTATGGGTTAGGTCAGTCTGAACACAACGTGCATCTGCACAGGTGCACCCCACACATCTCTTTGCAACACTGACAATGCTGCATCATCCTGGTGCATCATGTCTCCTATCACATTGTTAACCACGCATACCATTGAGCCCATGATGAGATGCTTACCACGTGGATGTGAGACATGATGTAGCCCACAATGTTGGCCATCCTGGAAACACACAGCAAGCAGAAGAGTGAGAGCAGGCCATCAGGAGAGCTGCTGCAGAACCCACAGTGGCCTGCAAAGCCCGGTCTCGTGGTAGTGTGCAATTGTCATCTGGAAAACACCTGAACTGCAGCCCACAATTTCACTTGGAAGTAGAGCCATGACTCACTGATACTCCCCATCGAGTTCCCCAGCCACGACCCTTGCCCAGTCATGAATACGACGACAGCGTAGACTGAAAACACGTTCACATGCTCACCAGAAAGAGTACTTGGCGGTCTGGGCCATTTCGTCTACCTCAAGGGAAAACTCAGCGACACCGTCTGAGTTGGGAATCACGCCTGTTGAAGGTTTCTGGTTAGCAGCATTGAGCGAAGCTCTGTAGCCCGGGCGCTTTGGTGCAAATCCCTTGGGCTCCGCTGCTTTCTTGGGCTCCGCTGCGAATGCTGTTGCCACCAGAATCACCAGCACAGTGGTGATGATAGCGACCTTCATTGCACCTGCGCGCCACACACCAGCGCAAGTACCAGCCCCTAGAACACGTTTAGAGAGTAGGATAGGAAAGATAATGAAGATGCAGCACAAAAGACAACGAGTCACTGCCAAGCTGCGGACTCTGGCGATGTCTCGTTAGCTCGACACACCGTACAAACCAGCTGAGGATCAGAAGCCATGTGATTATTTGGACCAACAAGGAGCTGTCAGACAAGTGGCTAAAGCTGAGTCTGGACCATTTGCTTTTCCAAGACCATCGATCGCACCTGTGGCTTGTAGACTGACACGTAAGGTGTATAGAGCTGTGCAGCGCAGACTGCAACAGACGAAGTTTGCCAGGGCAAGAAGGGGGGCATGTTTCTCTATTGACCGCTGGGGCTTTAAACCTGAACGTGATAATATGCGACTGTCACGAGACCAAAGTTGTCATGCACAGCCCTGACTTGATTTAGCCTACAGCACTGTCGATTGAGGCCTTGTCAATGCTTCTTTTGATACACGAATCACACGAAGTCATTGCTTGCAACATGGCCTCACGTTGCGAAGTTCCCGTGCAGATCACCTCTCAAGCCCTATCATGCAAGATGTTTTTACATCCATTTCAAGCGATCTGATTTGCTGAATGGGCATCGCTCCTGCGTCAAGCAAGTAAGCACGTGCGTTGCACACAACGTGGCACCCAGCTGTGCAGGCTGCTGCACAATGCAGCAGAACAACACGATCACAAGGTCCATCGCCAACATGACATTCAAGGAAGATGCCTTTGCATACCGTAACCATGCTGCCAAGTGTCACGTTGTCACCAAGGACCTTCTGCTCACGCGTACACTACCTGATAGCCTTTTCAACTGCAGGTTTTGTGCAACCGAGGCATTGGTCGCCTGGAGCGTCGCACTTTTGGATAGCATGACAATCCGTCATGCAGGCCAGCAGTCTCAGTGACATCGATAACCTCTCGGCGCCAGCATGCAAGCCGCATCAACAACGCATGCAAACTGCAGCAGGGAGAGTTGTGCAGAGCGCGAGTTCCCATGCGGCAGCATTAGCAACAATAGCATGAAAGGATTTGCTGATCAGCAGCAAAGCAACTGGCAGCTGCTGCTGGAGATGCCACATGACCTATTCACTCGCTGTGTTGTGAAGTATCTTACTTCCGAGGAAAAGAAGGACTTCAGGATGGCTAGCAGGTGATGGCAGCCAGTGTACATACCTTCCTACAATATCTGGTCATCACTCACAGAGTCATGGCATTGCTGCACTTGCCACACAGCAGCAGCAGCAGCAGCAGCATAATATGGCATCAGGGACTAAAGTAGAGGCATTGTTTGGCTGTATCGTGCATTGATGCAGCTGCTGGCCCCACAACATCATATTGCAGTTTACAAGTCATCATTAGAAGGTGTGGATGTTCATGCCCTGGGTATGCGGTATGCAGGCTGTGCAGAAAACTTATCAACACTGGTACTGCTGCATGCTCACTGAGCGTGTGCTGCCCTACTATACTGCAAGCTGTGGTTCAGGTGCGCCAGCTTGGGGCTGCCACACCTTGCACAACTGTACAAAGTACACCAGTTTCTGAGCTGCTTTCCCTAGTTTTTGTCCAACATGTGGCATCTCTGTTGGCTCATGCCTTTGAATCAGGCCCAGGCCTGCACAATGAAATGTATTGTTCAGTGGTATTGTTGCCTGATTCTTTGACATAAGACGTCTCCTGTTGCTGCCTATGGTGTGTTGTGCAGCTGCCCCACAGCTTCCCCCACCTCTCCCACATCAGCATCTGCCACTCAGTGAACAGCAGCAGCAGCAGCAGCGACAACAGCAGCAGCAGCAGTGACAGCAGCAGTTGTGACCAAGAAAACGTGGGCCTTGAGATTCAGCAACGGCTGCCCAGCTTGCTGCGACAGGTGCGCCGTACTTGAGCAATACCGCCTCGGATTCCTGTTGGTCCTCGACTGCACTTGGCAAGGTGGTACAACGCTCTCGTAGGGTGCTCTCTGATTTTCTCCAACTCCCTGTCAATACCTAACAGAGTATTCACGTGGTGGGTTCACACGTTTTCACAAACTCTGATTAAATCATCGTATGGCGCCTGTTGGTGTTGAAGCTAAGGGTAGCCGATTGACCACCCATTTGAAAAGTAGCAGACGCTTCAGCTGATAGGTTTGCTATGGCGAGTGCTGCCTGTATCCCTTCTCAACAGCTATCTATGCAACTGGATGCTGCATTCAGGGCAACAAGTTGCTGCTGCCTTGACTACCTGCAGCTGCCCCACCTATCAAGCCTGAGCTATGAAGGCCCAACAAACAGAAGAGAGCAGTGCCTGGACCTTCTTGCTTCCCTGCAAGCCCTGGCAGCAGCAGCAGCAGCAGCAACACCAACTGCAGCCGCTGACGTGGAAGTGATGCCGTCCAACCCTCTTATCAGGCAAGCAGCGTTGGCACCCAGTCAGCAGCAGACTCAGCAGCAAATGCAGCAGGAGCAGCAATCACAGCAGCAGCAGACTCAGCAGGGAACACAGCAGCAGCACCTGACAAAGCTGACATTGCAAGCTGCCAAGCTGCCAGACTCATATCTAGATGCCATTGGTCAGTTGAGATTTCTGCAAAGTCTGCAGCTCACAGCTACCACTGTGGTCACCACAGCCCCTCTGGCACAACTGCAGCAGTTGACCGAGGTTCATCTGACTGTGACACCGCCGCTGACAGGAGCTCTGGCTCCCCTCGGAGGACTCCAGCACCTCCAAGTATGGATGACATGTGCTGCTGTGGCACCACTGTGGGGGAAAGATCCTGAATGCAGTAGAATGCAATACAGTGGCTCAGCGATCGTCTGCAATGCTGTTAAAACCGGGGTCTTACCCATGGCACAGGTCATTGTGCTTGCTGCTTATTTCTGAGGCACTGGGTGTGACATTGTTGGGAAACTGTCCAGCTCATAAAGTGAGTGTGAAACATGCCAAAGAACAACTTTGCAATATGCCATCCAATCGTTGCAACATGCCAATGAACTGTTGCATCAAGCCCTCCCACATGTTGTCTGTCTCACAGGTGCTGCACCTGGCTGCCATCAGTCCTGCCAGAGGCTGGGCAGCAGCACTGAGGTTGCTGCAAGGTTGCGACTTGCAGGAGCTTGAGCTGGTGTTTGCTGACATCTGTGATGATGATGTGGCAGTTCTAGGGCAGTTGAAGGGTCTCACCAGGCTTGACCTGCACTGCAGCAGGTGAGTTGAACAGGCTGTTTAAATCTGGGACGCAAAGTTCCACAGCAGCGTGTAGAGACTTTGAGCATTTATTCTGATTTATTGTAAGACTGCTTGAAAAACTTCTTGAAACCTGGCTTCATGGGACACACTTTGAGTCTTTACTTCAATCTTCTGTTGAACATTTGCAAGGGAGTGGCACAGCAGCAGCAGGGCGGCTTGTGGGTATACTATTATGAATATAATTTTGGTGGCTTGCAGGCATCTGACTCCAGCAGCAGCACCCCACATAGCGCAGCTTCCAAAGCTGAGAGCCCTGCACCTGGGTGATACTGGGTTGCGGCTTGGGTTAACAGAACTGCAGCTGTTGGGTGCTGGGTGTTCGCAGCTAACAGAGCTACATGCAGAATTCGACCTGTTGGGTCTGCCGCACCCTCTGGAATCCTCTGCAAGCCATCCTGCAAGGGCAACTGTGCTGACCAGCAACCTTGAGCAGCAGCTTGTCCTGCAAGCCAGAACTGTGGCTGCTGAGCGTGAGTTTGATCCTTGGCCACCAATCAGCTACTTGCATGCTATGAGGTGGTTTGGTTCGGTTGAGTTTGCCAGAATGCTGCACAGGTGCAGAAACCTGAAGCGTTTGGAGTTAGATGATGTGGGCCCAGGGGCAGATGGGGTGGCAGCAACCGTGGCAGCTTACGCCCCCCAGATTACAGCACTGAAACTTGCAGGCTGCAGCAGCTTGACTGAGAGGGGGTGTGCCATCATTACTGATAAACTGGTCTGCCTCCAGGAGTTGGAGCTGGTGGGGTTGCATGCTTTTAGATCTGGCCCATTGTTGCAGCACACGAGATCCGGAGTCTCAGTGAGGGCTTGACCCGTTGATCAGGGCTTGACCGGCTGGTTCATACGATGCTGTACTACATGGTCTGGTCCTAGGTCAAGTGGTTGGGTGCACACGTTAGTGACATGCCCGGCATTTCAAAATTTGTCCCCCGGAACGGCCTCCCCTTGCACCTGAGGATGTACTGCAAGAACATCCTGCGGTATCTTGTCAATTTGAATGTGGTCTGTGTCCTATCGTGTTTTGCCGCCTTGAGCGATCCGTTGGCTTCTTACGGGTAAATGTTTTCAAGGTATGTACGTAGGTAGTGTACTATCTCGAGATACCTACACGACAACTTGTCGCAGCCGATTGTCGCCGACAGGAACGGTTCCCGTCATGATCGTGATCACGACATAAGGTCATTGGCCACTGGGTTGCAAAGCAAGCAATCTACCAGAGTCGACTCATTCACTGAGCCTCGCTGACTCGAACCTTGTACCGTACATGTACATGGCATGGCATCCAGTCGCTTGGGGCCAGCACAACAGGCACTGTCAGCTAGCAGGGATGTCTCGGTCTGGCACTCTAGGTGTGGCCAGATATCCCAGATCGATCTGAAGCTGGCAGGCTGCCAGCTTGAAGAAAGGTGCAAGTCCAATCTACTGGCTATAGTCAGCTAACTGACGCCGCTCAAGCCGACAACATGCTTATGACAGGATGTCGATAATGACAGGATTCACTCTGCAGTGTGTTGCTGGCAGTGGTGCATTGCTGGCAAAGAAGGCATGAACAACGGCCTGTATTGCTGATGTCTATGATTTGTACAGTGAATGGCCTACTGCAGTAGGTCAGCTGACTGTTCATCTGCTGCCAGTGGACCCAGTCTACCTGTAGTGAAGGTAGCTAAGGTAGCTTATTTTGCTGCTATAGCAGCAGCAAAATTCTGCAGCATTTGCTGAAAACAGTGATGTTCAGAAGTGTTGATGCTCCAGCTTCTGTTGTACCTGGGTCAATGCTGCCTTCATCCTGCCCTGTTGTGCTATGAGCCTGGCAAGCTGATCATCTGCCACAGCCAACCTCACAACACCCTCTTTAGTATCCTTGCCCTATTCAACAGGCTGCTGCTGCTGCTGCTGCTCCTCGCCACTGCTGCCAGCAGCAGCAATGATTCTGCTGCTGCCACTGACCAACAACTTACCCCAGGGTTTAGTAAGCTCCTCAGGCACCCTCTCTCCTGCAACTGTTGCTGCTGCTGCATCTGCTGCTGTCCAAAATGCTGCCCGTTCATCTTCCTGTCGGTCACACCATGTTACATAACCGTCAGGTCCCAGTGTTTGTAACATGTTATATCCGTCAGGATCTTCCGCCTTCCATTGCTGTAGGATATGATCGATCGCAGCCCGACTTTCAGCTGCTTTCTGACGCTGCTTCCGCTCGATGCTGCCAAAACTGATTCTTGCTGTGTCACCTTCAGACCCAGCTGGTGGGTGAACTGCTCCTTGATGACCGCCACTGCTGCTAGCAGCAGCAGCGGCAGCAGCAGCGGCAGCAGGCGTGTTGGGATGTAATCTGTGAGGGATGGCAAGTGGTCGGGGCATGCAGATGCCCAACTCCTCCTCCCATGTTGCTGAAATCTGAGGACATGAATCCGCCTTGATAAACCCTGCAACAGTAGAGCCCCAATCTGCGCCCATGGAGTCCTGCAAATAGCCTGGCAGCACTGGCTCTTCTGCTGTTGCTGCTGCTGCACTGATGCCGCTGCCATTGTGGCCGTCTCTTGGTGCTGCCCCTGTTGATGCTTCCGCTGCTGCTGCTGCTGCCAGCTTTGCTGAGTCTTTGGCTTGTTTATAACGTTCTTGAAGTCTTTTTCTAGCTGGCTTCCACAAGGGTCCCGGGCCTGCTGAGCCTCCAAGATCAAGATCATAAACCCAGTCGACATCCATAAGCTGGGGTTTGAGCAGCACGGCAGCAGCAGCACTGGCAGCAGCAGCAGCAGCAATAGTTGTCTCAGGGGCCATGGCTCTCAGATGCTGTTCAGCAGTTTGGTAGACCTCAGGATGGGCAGTGAAGACTGGTGCTGCATATTTTGACGCTGCTGTTGCTGCTGCTTCGGCAGCAGCAGCATTGGCAGCAGCAATGGCTGCCGTGGCTGAAGTAGGGAATGGGGCTGTAAATGGATCATAGTCCTCTGCTACTGTTGCTGCTGCATATGCTGCAGGGTTGGCAGCTGCCAGTGGAGTGCCAGCCGTGGGCATGACTGTACTCA
The DNA here is from genome assembly GCA_018290735.1 of Coelastrella sp. MACC-549. Classification (NCBI taxonomy): domain Eukaryota; kingdom Viridiplantae; phylum Chlorophyta; class Chlorophyceae; order Sphaeropleales; family Scenedesmaceae; genus Coelastrella; species Coelastrella sp. MACC-549. Next base: position 138,993 of record JABEVS010000031.1, read on the forward strand.
TGCCCCCGCAGCCGCCGCTGCTGCTGCTGCTGCCGTTGCCAGGGTTGCTGCTGCTGCTGATGGCAGCAGTGCTGTTGGAGGTCTTGCAGTTCCTGTGTGCAATCAGCTTCCTCCTGCTGCTGCCACTGATGCTGCTGCTAAACCCTGCTACTCCACCGCCCATAGCAGCAGCATCGCTGGCAGCAGCACTGGAAGCAGCAGCAGCTGCTGGAGAAGAGGCAAAATAATTGTGAATGTCAGGCTGCAGAGCTGCTGCTGCTGCTGCTGCGTTCATGCGCTGTGCTACATTGCAGTCAGCAGCAGAAGCTTGCTGCCCGTCAGACTTGCGCTGCTGTGCTGCTGCTCTGCCACCACCATCATCATCAGCAGCAGCAGTAGCTGGCCATGGGGCACCTGGTGTCATGGCATCCCTCCAGGCCAATGGCTTCAGAATTCCCACCAGAGGTTCGGCACCAGCAGTGACTAGTTTACTTGCACACACACTGTCCCCACCAGCAGCAGCAGCAGCAGCAGCGACGGCAGTGACCCGCCTTGCTACTGCTTTCTGACCACGGTAGCTGCACCCGTGCAAGGACACCACCTGTGGGGGAAGTCTGTTAATTGGATCAAAGTGGTCTGCAAGGCCTGGGATGTGTGCTGCTGCTGCCTCTGCTGCTGCTGCCGCCGCTGCTGCTGCTGGGGTTTTAGGGTCTGGGGGCGGGACTCTGAGTGTGATGGGGCAGTAGTCACCCTCAGCTGGACGAGGCAGACTTCTCAGAGCTTCAAGATTCAGTGATGGACTGCATAACAGATACAATTATATATTTATATATATTGAATGCAAGGTGCTAGTACCTGGGATTGCTGATAAGTTGTTAAGCTTATCAACATCATATGGACGGCTGATGAAGTAAAAATACTTGCCGCATATTGAATATGCACAGTACGCCTCACATCTTGCTGAAATAAATTGCATCAGATGGTTTTGTCATTACATCAACAAGCAAGGAGTCATACAACTCAGCTGTAATTATCTGATAACACATTGTCTATTTGGGAAATACACTGTGTAATGTATCCAAGATTCCATGATACATGACACATGATCACGATATGATAAATTAAAATAGGTATGTATGTTTGACCCACCACATGCGTTTTCCCAGCTGAGCAATTCTCCAGGCCCTGTAGTGGCTGGGGATGTGATCAGCATCACCCTCAGCGATTACGGCATCAAGAGCAGCAACAGTGTCACGCTGCAGCAACATTTGACAGAAACAGCACAACAGTCGATAGTCAGCTTTGTTATACTTATATGTAACAAAACTCTATTGCATTGTAGAAGCAGCAGCAGCAGCAGCAGTGGCGGCGATAATTGGAACAGCAGGAGCAGCGCCCTGCAAGGATACCTAGCATACCAACGACACATATGTACAGCTGAGGTTGCCAGGGCAGTTCAGAACATACCAGGGCACTGGCTACCTGCAGTCGCTACGTGGCAGAGCAGCAGCTGCATGCGATGCAAGTTGTTAGTTTTTCTCTCAGAGGGATGTTACACGTGGATACTTTCACAGACCAACATGGTAGTTTTCACCCACTTGCAAGAGACAAAAATAAATAAAATATATTTGTTTTGGAAATATACTTTATTATTAATAATAATAACAAAATGTCATAAATAATATCTTAATAATATTATATCTTAATAATATCAAGATATTATAAAACAAAACTAAAAACAGCTGCTGTTGACCTACCAGCACGTCTCCTGTGACTGGCACATCCAGTTGAGGAATCTGGCTGCGGTGAAATGCCCCACACACCAACTCCTTCAACACCCTGGGAGCACAAGATGTGATACAGACAATTTAATCATCTTGTTATAGCATTGCTAAGCTTGTTTGATATTACTGAACTTACTTTCTTCAGATAAACATTGTGCAGGCAAATTCAGCTGGCAAGCCATTTTCATTGTCACCATCCAACTGCCTGTACCCCAGAATGATTTTGACTTACAAGCGTCAAAACCCATGATCATTTTCACCCATGAATATCCCAGTGTGCAAGGGCATTAATGCATTGGGTTTTATTGCTCATCGTCTTCAAAGTAATACTCCTTAACACCCAAGAAAGGTGTTGAGGTACAACAGTTGTTAGCTTCTTACCTCCTGCTTTTGGCCTGATCTGTTGGTGCATTGCCCCGCGGCCTCCAGCCCTCCCTACTGATGCCTAAAACATCAACCATACCACCAGCAGCAGCAGGACCAGCAGCAGCGGCAGCAGCAGCAAAGGCAGCAGCAGCAGCACTGCCATCGCCTGCTGCTGCCGCTGCTGCCAGCTTGTGAGCTGCCCAGTCTGCTTCATACTCCTCCTCATCTTCACTACTGATGTCACTGTAGTTGAGCAACCCAAAGTACTGCTGCTCCTTCTGCTGCTGCTGCTGCTGCTCCAACGCTGCTGCTGCTGCCACTGCTGCTGCCTCCTGCTGCAGGATCTCCTGCTTCTGCTGCCTGTACTTGCCCAGGAAGCCGGCCCATTGAGCAACTGTCAGGTACTGCTTTACAGGAACATGCACTGTCTTTTTAACTTTCTGCTTGGGTACACAGCTGCTGCTGCCGCCGCCATCATTGCCATGTGACTCAGGTCTTACTCCTGCTGCTGCTGCTGGCTGATTCGCGTCTTGGTCCTGCTCTTCTTGCTGCTGCTGCTCTCTGGCATCTTTTTCCACTGCTTCAGCAACATCAGCAGCAACGTCAGGACCATCAGCAGCAGCAGCAGGAGTAGGATCTGCAGGCTGCAGATCAGCAGCTGCTGGAATGGCAATCCCTGCTGCTGCTGCTGCTGCTGCTGCTGAGTCATCATCTGCTTCCACCTCAACCTGTTGTTCTCCTGAGTATCCAATATGCTGCAAAGCCTCCATTAAGAAGTCCAGCTCATCTTCATTCATGCATAGCAGCATCATGGCATTCAAATCAACATCAGATTGATCATCTGCTGCTGCTGCTGCTGCTACTTGAGCAGCTGCTGCCACTGCTGCTGCCTCCAGGTTGGCATTAGATGGGGCTGCTGCTGCTGCTGCAAGAGCTGCATTGATGGCAGCCTGCTCTAGCTGCTCAAGACTGCTGCTGATTTCATCAGGTGCAGCAGCAGCAGCAGCACCACCACGACCACCACCAGCAGCAGCAGCGGCATCATCACCACCACCACCAGCAGCAGCAGCAGCAGCAGCAGCAACAGCAACAGCCAAAGCTGTGGAAGCGCTTCCCATGGCGCCCGTACCAGCCCCCACACCATCAGCAGCACCAACAGCAGCAGTTCTGATTGTAAATCTGCTTCCGGCTGCTGCTGTTGGTGGTACTGGGTGACATCCTGCTGATCCTGCTGCTGCTGCTGGACCAGTTTCCTTGCACACACCCAGACCATCTGCTGCTGCTGATCCTGCTGCTGCTGCTGCTGGAACAATATCCTTGCACACACCCTGACCATCTGCTGCTGCTGTTGCTGCTGCTGCTGCTGCTGGACCAATCTCCTTGCACACACCCTGACCATGTGCTGTTGCTGCTGCTGGACCAGTTTCCTTGCGCACACCCTGACCGCCTGCTGCTGCTGTTGCTGCTGCTGCTGCTGCTGGACCAATCTCCTTGCCCACACCCTGACCGTCCGCTGCTGCTGCTGCTGCTGGACCAGTTTCCTTGTGCATGAACTGACCGCCTGCTGCTGTTGCTGTTGCTGCTGCTGCTGGACCAGTTTCCTTGCACCCATCATCACTGTCTGTCTCAATATCACTGTCATTTGTGTCTGTGTTGAATTCATCATCAGCATACAGCAAGCCATCACTGTCACTGCCTACTGCCTCGTAGTCAATGCCTGCAACAAGAAGCAGCAGCAGCAGCAGCAGCAGGCACCAGCAAACTGGTTTGAGACGTAGTCAACCTGAGTATGTTGTTGACATAGAACAAGCATTGGCTGCCAGTGCCCACTGGCTCAAACAGACAACCCCTGGAAATCAAGAACAGCAGCAAAAACGTCTGGCATTATAGGTGTACAGAATATACGTACAAAACCATATGCATAGCCGACAAGGTCAGTGTCATTGAAGTTTGGCATATTTTTGCTCCTAAGTGTAAATAGAAATGTCCCTCTGATCTCACACTACACAGTGTGAAGGTGGTCTGAAGGGACAAGGTGTGGTTTGTGCTACAACGTGCTGAACTACCCGACACATGCACGCAACAGCATGCATAACTGAACACCGAAACACGTGCTGACAGCTAAACAGTGCAAGATTGCAACAGCAGCAATTGTAAATCCATAGTTCACCAAGACCAAAGTAGGCTGTGTACAGGGTTTAGGTGAGAATCTCAGACCCTTGGCTGAACTGGGCTTTACTTGCTTTTGTGACCGTAGTCCAATAAAGTTTTTTGAAGAATAGCCCAATGACAAAACCCTCACAAAGTTTGGGTTGGAATCAAGGCTTTGTCAACGCTGATTGGGGTGTATCTGCTTATTGTGCAGTTTACTCCAGTGACAAAAACCCTCACCTGGCACAGGTTCCCACTGGCCCACCATCTGCTGCACTGCTGCTGTAGCCTCAGGCCTCACGAACAATCCCTTCAAGGGGCCAATACACACAGCCCGCAGCACACCTCCTAATTCACCAGAGCCACTGCTGGCTGCTGCTGCTGCTGCTGCTGCTGCTAGGGCAGCAGGTGTGGGCAGCAGCATGGCAGCAGCAAGTGACGGCTTTGCTGCTGCTGCTGCTGCATTTGTGTCTGTGGGTTTTACACCAGCAGTCTTGCTGGCACTTGCTGCTGCTGGATGTGTTGAGTTTGCAGGATGTCTCAAGTTGCCGTTTTGTGTTGCTGCTGACGTTGCTGGGGGCAGTGCAGCATCAGCCATGGCAGTGTTACCTGAGGACTCATCGCCCTTGCCCGCTGCTGCTGCTGCTGCTGCTGCTGACCCTAAGTCCGTAGCTACTGATTGTGATATCTCATGGGAACCAAGTACTGCTGCAGAGGTCAGGAAAGCACTAGCTTCTGGTAGTTCTGCAACACCAGCAGCTGCTTTTGGGTCTGCTTCTGGAGCAGCTGCCTTGCCAGCTGTGGTTGGACCCCCCTTACCCTGCTGCTGCTGCTGCTGCCGCAGCAGAGCTATCTGCTTTTTCCACACACCCCTTCCTCTCCAAGGGCCAGGAGCAGCAGCAGCACCACCACCACCACCACCAGCACTACCAGTGCCACAAGTATCCGCAGCAGCAGCAGCAGTGGTGCTGAACAGTATATCCTGCAAGCCTTTAGCCTTGCTGCACTCGCGGTATAACTTGACCATAACATCCTCCATAACATGCCGCAGGGCTGCGTCCTCAGGGAATGCTGTTGCTGCAGCTGCAGCAGGGCCGACCTGACCAGCTGCCACTGCTGCTGCCGCTGCTGCAAGCACCAGCCTGAGATGCTCAGTGCAGTGGATTCTGGGGTCATATGCTGCTGGATGGATGATAACTGCCAGCTGTTGGGTTGTAAATGGCATTGCAGCAGCTGTTGTGCCTGCGGCTGCACTGTCATGATGCGCATGGCCCTGTTGCTGCTGTGCTGGTTCTGGTGCAAGCAAACCCTGCTGCCGCGCTTCTGCTACTGCTGCTTTCACTGTGGCAAAGAAAGCATCAGCCATGGACTCATTGTCATGCTTATCATGATCATCATGATCATCATGATCATCATCAGAATCCTCCCACCAATCACTGATCTCAATATCAGAAGGCAGAAACTGCTGATCCACCGCTGCAGCTGCATCAGCTTGCTGCTGCTGCTGCAGAGGAGTCTTCTGCTGCTGCGGCTGATGCTGGAAAGCCTTCTGCTGCTGTGTTTGCTGGTGTTGTTGAAGACTCTGCTTCAGTCGCCCTTGTTGAGCTGCCAAGGCCTCTTGTGCTGCTGCAGGACTCTCTAACTCTACATGCTGACCTGCAGATGCAGTACTAGCTGACACAGCTGCTTTTGGCAGACCGACTGCTGTTGTGGCAATGCCTGCTCCCTGCACTTGGGCTATTGCTGCCTCCAAAGCTGTTGAAGTCCCACCTGCTGCTGCTGCTGCTGTGCTTGTTGCAGCTGCTGCCTCTATGTTTCCAGTTGCATCAAGGAAGCGCTCAGGAAAATTCAGGCGTGCCTTGCTGCACAAGGCAAGGGCAATAATATGCAGGAGGCTTAGAAGTCATGCTTCGTCCCACAATGTCAAACAACCACAAGTCTGATATAGCAGCAGAGCTGCAGCTCCTGTTACGTACAGCCTGGAGCAGGTTACTGTCAATGTAGCTGTGGCTCCCACCCATTTGGACTACATGGCTGCAGCAGGGCATCCTTGCACCATCATCAAGGGCATCAAAGGAACGACAGCAATGTAGCAAAGTATGCATGTTTGCAGACACTGGACTGACCTGCCGTGAATGCAAAATACCGCATCATCATACGCCAAAGCAGCTTGCTCCTCTGCATCATAGCATCCAAGATATTCCTGTTTCCCGGTTTGTGGGTTATGTACTTTAGCCAACCATTTATTCATTTTTTTGTTCCAGGTAACCCCTCTGTATGCACTGCTGCCCCTTGAGAAAGCATGACCCCCTGTTGACTTGATCTCAGCCAGCACCTCATCCAGTGGTCTGCCATCAAGTGCAGCCCTGTCCTCAGCAGTAAGAGTGCCGTTGTTGGGTGCATCAGGTCCCCTGATCAAATAGATAAGCCTGCATGTGAAAGGACGACCAGAGTTGCAGGGGTAGCAAGTATAACACCCAAGGCGTTTTTCAGTGAGCAGTGGTAGGAAGTGGAATCCTGTTATACGAGGAAGGCAGCCACTTGCTGTGCAGCAGCTGAAATGCGCTTACTTGTCTGCGTCAACTGCGGCCTCCTGGGGAGTACGCCTGAGTGGCAGGCTCAATTTCTTTTTTCTATGCCCTATTTGGGCGCACCATTTGCTCCCTTTCGCGGTGACATGAAGATATTGCTTTTCCATGCCACGCAGCTGTTGTGTTGAGGACCCAGATCACGACAGCACTAGGTATCCACAACACTCTGTTACCAGGCTATTTGGGGTTCCCAACATCATTATGGGCTGTTACAACCACTGTACAAAAATTAGAACAAAGGCAGTCGTTTGGTAATCTTATCAAACAAGACCTGGAGGAGTCCCACAGGAGAACAGCAGGTGGTCAGTTGGCATGCAGCAAGTCCGCCTGCACTTCATAGGTCAGTGTCGAACGTAATGTTCTCGGATGAATATGGACACCTTGCAAGGTACAAACAAGATGAAACAGAAAGGACGATGCAACTCGCGCGGGATTAACACATGTTGAACGCAGCAGCTTACGACACCTGCGGCACACTACAAACTTATACGTGGTATCGTGTGGGTCAACATAGACACTTACAAGTCGCCTGCGTCGCTGCAGGCTGCCCTTGGGAGAGACTGTACAGCAGTAAAGAAAGGTTTGTCAAGCAAACCCAACTCAACCGTCGTTTGTTCATCAGATTTTTTTGTCTAGATCTGTTAGATATATTCATGGCATGGCGTCTCTACGTGGGTCTCTGCCCCAGATGCACAGCAGACAGCCTCGCAGTCTCAAGCTTGATGCAGTCTCTGCAGTCAGCCGCGGTCCTGCTCCATCTGAACTGCGTACATCAGTGCAATTGAGAAATATTGGCCCAAACGGCCCACGCGGAAGCAGTGTGGTCAGCAGCAGCAGCAGCAACAGCAGTGGCAGTAGCAGCAGCAGCAGCAGCAGCAGCAGCAGCAGCCACCATTCTCCCAGGGACAAAATTCGCGGCAGATTTGGGACCAGATCACGCAACAAAACCCAACACAATCCCAAAATCAAGCAGCAACAGCAGCTGGTCACACGGGAAAGCAAGCGTATTGACCACTCACCCTCTGATCAAGCAGGGGCTCTGGCATGGTATGAAGCACCACCAGCAGCAGAAGAAAAAGCAGCAACAGAAGAAGCAGCAGAAGCAGAAGAAAAAGCAGGCACAGGGTTTTCGTCATCAGTGGTACAGGATGCCAGTAGCATTACAGGCAACAGAGCTCAGTGTCAGGACAGCACCTCACACTTGCAGCGTCAATCACATATCGCAGAGCATAAGGTGCAGAGCAGCAGCAGCAGCAGCAGCCATGCTGTGCACTTGACTGGTGAACAGGTCCAGCAATTGCAGCAGTACTTGTCACACATGCTGGAAGTCAACAAGAGCATGAACCTAACAGGTCAGCAACCTCACTTATCTATTAAGAATAATATTCCAGATGGCTCACCAAACTCTTCTCACATCAAATCCTCTGTGTGTAATGAATAATCAGGCACAGTGAAAGAATCTGCGTTCAATTTGTCGCTGTGTGACTACACAATAGACAACAACCCAAAAGTGTTTGCAAGAGTGTGTGTTGATTCCATCTCATATCTTACACATCTGTTGCTCCTCGCACTCTTGTACTTGTTGTCCAGATATCCTCATGTGGCTGTATAGTAATCTGTAAATTTATTGTCAGTATATATTTTCAATACTCATTCCTATTTCTCAAGAACAATTACTAGTATTTCCAATTTTCTAGGCGTGTTTCATCCTGCTGATGTCCTGCAGCCATCAGAGATCCTGATGAAGCCTGGCAGAGGCACATAGAGGACAGCTTGGCGCTGCTGCCAGCCATTGATGCACACCTCAGCAAGCACAAGCCAGCAGCAGCAGCAGCAGCAGCAGCAGCAAGTAGGGCTGTGCCCCGCATCATCACCAGCAGCAGCAGCAGCAACAGCAGGAGGATGAGACGAACACCAGCTGCAGATGCACAAGCAGAAGAACAGTTAGAGGATCCGAAAGGCAGTCAAGCAGCAGGTGACGAGCAGCAGCAGCAGCAGCAGCAGCAGCAGCAGCAGCAGCAGCAGCAGCAGCGGTTGACAGTGATTGATGTGGGTACTGGTGCAGGACTACCTGGCATGGTGTTTGCTGTTGCTAGACCACATTGGCAGGTGTGTTTGCCTAAAGTGTCTGTGTTGGAATATCTGTTTATTGTTGTATCTTCCTGTGCCTGGCAGCTGTGTGGCTGATACACACATGGTAGCAGTGACTACCCTTCCAACACTGCTCAGCAGGCAGATCTGGTAGCAGCATGAGGCATCTCGCGACAGTTGCATCGCTTACACTCGTATGGGGAATAGTGGGGAACTCTATTGTATTGCTCAGCATTGCTTATTGTATTGCTGGTCATTGACTATTCTAGTCATGTATATGTGTCCTCCGTTTGTTTCAGGTGACGTTGCTGGACTCCCTCAGAAAACGATGCGACTTCTTGCAAACAACAGCAGACAGGCTCGGTGAGTTCACCACAGAAAGCCTTGAGCTCTTTCAATCGTGCAGGTTGCTGCTCTTGGTCCTCAATGTCAGTGAGCCGTGCCTCCCTGTTCAAGGACACCAACACTCCCACCATGCCACACCCCGCTTTTCATGTACACCACCATTCTTAGTGTTGCCACTGTCCCACTATGTATCTGCTGCTGCTGCTGCTGCTGTTATTGTTGCCACAGGTCTTACCAATGTAACAGTGGTATGGAGCCGAGCTGAGGACGGTGGCAGACGACCAGACCTTAGAGAGGTATGTTATTAACACTGTTACTTCACTTGCCGCACTACCTGGGTTTTCTGATAGTATGTGCTCTCATTCCAACTTTATGCTGCTTCTGTGCACAATCACAAACACCCCTGTTGCTGAAAAGAATTACGGCAATGCTGAGTTATGTGATTCTGCAGTCTGAAGTCCCTAAAAGAACTTATAATCTGCACTGATGCAATATCATCTCTTATGTTCTCCTTCCAATACGTCAGGTAATGGATTGTGGACTGAAGAAGTGCACCAAGGCAGACATTCCACCTGCTCAGCGGGGTGCAAGCCCCTGACGATGTAGTGTATATTACTGTATTACATGGCCAGCATCTCTGTTTGAATTGGATCAGAGCTACTTCTGCCATGGCATCATCATACTGCTGCTGTCCTCTGCTGCTGCGGTGCTCCTATCCACTGCTGCTATCCATTGCTGCTGTTCACTGCTGGTGCAGGCGTATGACCTGGCAGTTGCTCGGGCTGTGGCTGAGCTGAGGGTGTTGTCAGAGCTGTGCTTGCCCTTTGTGAAACCTGGAGGTTTGTGGGTGGCCGCAAAAGGGGCTGATCCAGAGGTAAGTGTTTTGTTATCAATGAGCCGAGATTGATAGTGTGCTCATTGTGATGAAGAAAAGCGGATCGTCTGTTTTCTGTGAGAGACATGCAGCAGATTGATATGCAATGGCAAATGCGCTGATGTGAGTTGGGGTGCCACCAGGGTGTGATGCTTGTGCCTGCCCAGGCTGTCCAGCTAATTCTGAGTTCGCCAGTCATGTGATGTTATGATGGTGGTGGTGCTGGGTATCTGTGCAGTCACGTTCAGGGCTATGCAGGCTGTGATCAGGCGGCCGGTGTCATGTTATGTGAGCAGAAAGATTGAATGATGATTGTAGTGGGCACAACCTTGGCTGCAGAACAGATAAACTGGAGGTACTGCTGTGCAACCCCCTGTTGAAGCAGCTGCCAGATTGTACTGCTGCTATGCCAGCTGTGCCACCTACTGCTGCTGCTGCTGCTTGTGCTGTTATGACTGCTGTCAGGACGAGGTGTCAGCTGCGCATAATGCGCTGAGTAAGGTGGGAGGCAAGCTGCAGGCCGTTGAGAGGGTTGAATCCTGGTCTCCTGAAGGGCAGAGGACAGCTGTGGTGGTGGCGAAGCGCAGCAGCACACCCAGCAGATTCCCTAGAGCTCCTGGTGCGCCCAGCAAGAAGCCGCTCTGATATTCAGGACCAGTAAATACGATATCAGTTGTATATCTATGTCTTGATCGTGTGCGTCGGCAGAAGCATGCGTTGCAGCATCAGTACGGACTCGGCACCTGGAAGAGGCATTGGGCACTTGCCTGGTTGGGCAGCGTGCCATGCTGTCGGACGCATTGTCATTGTCACGCCAGTGCATTGTCAAGAATTTGTGATGTTTCGTAACGACTGTGGACTGTTGAAACGTACCGTGCGTGGAGGTTTCTACGCCCGTCCTTGTCAGTTAGGTTTGACTGGTCGCACGCACCTACGTCCTGCGCAAGGATGTGTGCCTGCTAGGCATGCTACAGAAAATATTAGAATGGTTACAGCAAATCTGATCAAATATATCACCTTCAAGCCGCTCGTAGGAAGTCTGTCGGAAACGCCAGTCTGGTGAGTGGGGGTGCCAGCAGCTATTGCAGCACTGCATGGATAGCCTACATGTATATGGCCGTTAAAGTCTTGCTGCATGAAGCGCGTGCCAGGCGTAGGCCACCAATTGCGGAAACTTCAAACCCCCGTGTCCCAGCCTGTAACAGAACTTCGCCATCCACCTCATATAAGCTCCTGGGAAGCCTTGTAGCCCCACAACGTCCCATTTTACCCTCGTCAATCTTTTGACCTCTCTAATCTTGCATTATCTGCGCTCTTGAGCGCACTACAATCAACAAACTTCGCCCTTGAATGATTTCTGCTGACAGCTGCGTGATCCGCAGCCAGGAGGGCTCCTCCGTTCACAATGGCGAAGGACTTGTACGGGTTTGCCCTGCTTACATCCCAGGAGGATGCTGTCGCGCAGCGCAGTTTGGACGCAGCCTGGGCAGCTGTGAGTGAGCCCGCTTGGCGTCAGCTAGTGTACAAATTATTATTTCCGGGTTATCTTGAATCTTTCTTCTCAGCTGCCACCGGTTCTGGCCCCTGCATGACAGCTCATGAGGAAGCTGGCTTCGGGGCCCGGCGCATTCAGCTGCTTCGGCGTTTTCTGCCAGCAACATTGTCTTAATCCTGCCTTGAATGTGTACTAGCAGCTAGTGCGAGGTGGCCCCAGCAGTTGAACGCCAGCGCCTCCTGGTCCGTAGGAAAACTCCTACGTGCAGCTTTCGCCAAGTGGTTTGCTGGGAGCAGCTAGAAGTTCAATTAATAACATCTACATGGGCTGCAAGAATGCAGGTGCCTACTGCTCACCTCACCGACTGCTCATGATTCTTTCTGATGAGCTTGGGTGCGCTGCGACGTCGTTATTCACCGCTGCAGGCAAAGAAAACGGCTAACGCTTGGAAAGGTGTTGATCTGGAGCTGATGCGCAGCAGCCAGCCACTTTCCATTGACCCAAAGCGTTTTCAGAGCCTGAAGTATCTTGTCCGCAAGGTCGGTGCAGCGCCATGTAGTGCCAGCAGCTCAAGTATAACAAGCAGTCCCAGCCGGCTAGATCGCCTTGATAGTCGCACCACCAGCAGCACAAATGCTCAGCACTGAAGCCACACAGCAGAATTGACACCTCTGTGTTGATGACTGCATTTGCAGTGAGCAATTCCTGCTGGTCAAGCATGTGTCTGACAATGAGAGCTGTCACTGTGGGTGATTTGTTTACAGGGTATCCCTTATGAGCTCCGTCCCAGTCAGTGGCACCACATGAGTGGTGCAGCAGCTCGCCAGGCTGCAGCCGTGCCTGGCTACTACGCCAGCCTGGCACAGATCAAGGCCCTCTCAGTCAACTCACTACTGACACTCAATGAGGAGCTCAGCCCAGGTAGGTAGAAAGATCAGCGCAGGTTGGTCGCGGTTGATGTGTGTTGAAGACCCCAACATGCCGGATGCAATCTGTCTGGGGGCAGCATGTGTGTCACAGATAATGAGTAACCTATGCAGCCATATTGGAGCGCAGTTGCCCCAAGGTGTCTTTTGTGCCTAGAATCCAAATAGTTACACACTGATGCCTCACTGTGTTTGGTTTCTGTTGTCTTTGTCTTGCAGGTGTCTTCATGTTCCGCAGCCACCCCCTTTTCAAGAAGCAAGAAGGGATGGATGCAGTCCGTCGGCTGCTCTGTGCATACTTGCAGCACAATCCAGCTGGTGAGAAGCTGCACCACTGTTGGTGTCAGTTTTGCTGTCATCAGCTGTTACCTGGCTGCAGTGGTGTTGATGATAGTAGTTGCAGTTGCTCAGCGAACTCCACCACAGCCACCAAGTTGCCGTCTAGTTGCTCGACTCCTGTCCAGTGCCAGTATCATCTTGTCATCAATATTATCCGCAGCAATACGAAGGGAACATGGTGTGTGCAGTTTGCTTGACAGCAACAGCATCAGCAACTACAAAAACAAGTTGTTTTTCAACAAGTTGAGATCGACCTGCGAAAGTTACTAACAGCAAACCTGTGGGTCTTCCTTCCGCTGTTCAGGCTACTTCCGTGGCCTGGCTCACATTGCTGGCTTTGTGCTCATTGTCATGGGCCTTGAGCATGAAGAGAGGGCCTTCTGGGTGCTGACAACTCTGGTGGAGGACAAGCTGTTCCCCTACTGCCATTCCCAGGTACGACTGCCTCTGTAGTAGCACGGTTATATACTTGCACAAGCTGTCAGTCTACAGTCGTTTCCATTTGAGTTGCGTGTCTGGCTCTCTAGTGACCTTGGCAGCTGCCTGAAAAGCTGCCTGTGCTGTGTTTCTGACTCCTGCAGGCAGCCTACGGTATCAAGGTTGAACAGCGCACCCTGGAGCTGTTGGTGCAGAAGAAGCTCCCCAAGATTGCTGCTCACCTGGACAAGCTTGACACCACCACCAGCTGCATCACGCCAGCTTGGTTTAGCAGCCTGTTCACCACTACACTGCCACCTGAAGTCACAGCACGGGTGTTTGACTCGCTGCTGTTGGAGGGCAGTAAGGTGTGCACCTGCTGGGGCTTCGCGCTCAAGCATGGGTTTTGCTGGCTTGTCTGATTGTTCTGCTGCATTCTGTGCACGTACATCATGTTCCACATGAATTGCCATCTGCCATAGCACTGCTGTATTATCTGCACGATATATTAACAGATACCTTGATGGTTGTTTACCAGGTGCTGCACCGGGTCGCACTGGCCCTCATGAAGGTGTATGAGAGCAGCATCTGTGCTGCCAGCCACCCTGCTCAGCTGCGCAAGGTGCTGGAGAGCCGTGCAGCGCGTCTGTATGATGCAGAAACTCTTCTGCACATGGCCTTCAAAGGTGTTGGTGCGATGCCAACGACAACAATCAACAGCATGCGTACTGCTGCAAGAGCTGTGGTGGATGCGCAACTTGAGGAGCACAGGCAGCGCCTGGAGCTTCTTGCCCATTGCAGGACACACTGAGAGAGGCTCACAGATGACTATTCAACGGTCATCAGTCCAGCCTGGGCTAGTAGTGTGGGGACTTTTACGGTTGTGGCAGCATTAAGGTCCCACACTATTAGCCCAGGTGGTCTTTGACCCTGGAGCTATTGCTTGCACAGGTTACATCTTTGGCCATGGTGCTAAAGGTTGTTGAGCTCCTGATATCCCAGTAGCAAGGAGGCATGATGAGGTGCTGGCTGTCCATCACTTTCTTATGGGTGGCATGATGAGGTGTCAAAACGTCACATCACTACTGGGATGGAGCGTCATATGCAGATTGTTGCCATTTGTGTTATGGACTTGTTCAGCAAGCGGTACCATCTGGTATATGTTAGTTGCAGCTTGTTGCATCGTGCTCACATGCAGTGTGAGGCGAGGCGGTTGCCCTGCATGATGCTAGCAGCTTATGGCAAGTCTTTCTGACTGATCAGGGTGAATTCCTGGACTGATGATGATATTCTCTGCTATCTGTTGGGTCAAGCACAGTCTGTGCTATGTTCTCAGGTGTTTAGTGCTGCATCAGGGTGCTGGTGTGTATTTCTGCTGAGCCTTTCATTGCCTGCTGATGCTTAGTTTGCCTGCTATTGTCTGGTGAGCATCAGGCAGACTGCCTATGTATGATCTGACTCACTGTGCTGGGCGTTGATAGGTTTGTAGGGACATGTTGCAGGTGTCTCTGTACCTGCTGACTACTGCCAATTTGGTCAATCGGTTGTGCACATCAACATCAACGTGGACTCGTGATTGATTGTATAGTGTGTTCATCACATTGTGTCCAATCATTCATTGATTTGATGATGCAAGGACCTGTCTGTCTGTGTTCTGCATGCTTCGGCCAGGTTCTGCACAACCTGCATGCTGCTGTGGCTGCAGAAATCACACACCAGTGACTGCCCGCATGGTCAGGCTGAAAGCCTCTAGCATCGCTCTTCCTGCTCTTTCTGGTGCTTCTTGAAGACCTACATGGCTACATGGGGCAAGGAACGTGCTGCGCAGCTTGTGTCAGTAATTGTATGGGGAAAGAGTGCCCACTGCACTTGCAGTTGGTTTCTTCTTGGTAGGTTTAGTTTGTTTAAGGAGAGGTTGTCAGGTTTCACGATGTTGGAATGGAAGGTGTGCCAGGTTGGCAGGAACCAGAGAGATTGGATCTTACCGGTCAAGTTGTGCTTCTTGGTTCAACCAACAAGGTGGCTCTAGGAATGACATTACCCGGGGGTTTCTACAAGCTACTAATGTTGAGTTCGATGATGCGTGGGTGGTTTTCTTTTCACCATGTTGTACCTCGTTCATCAATGTGCCCTGTATGTGCATCTCAGGTTGATATTGTGACGATGAAGGCTATTCATGCCTGAGTCCTTTGCGGCTGTGTGCTGTCTGCTTCCAGCTTGTGGGTACTATGATTATACTCATTGCCTGGCCAGGGAGATGGTTGTTTGATGTCCCATGTTGGGAGTCTGCGGCACACAGCGGCCTGACCTGGCCTCTGCTCTAGCATTCTATGTTTGGCCTGCAATCAGGCGACATTATCACCCAGGGGCTTTGCATCCTATTCGAGCAGCACTTGTAGCTGGCCCATTTGTAGGATTTGACTGGTAACAGCTGGTACATCGCCATGCACCAGGGCTACTCATCGTTTTGCTTCCTCCTGCTGCAGCAGGAGCGGCGGATTGTTTTATCATGTTGCCAGCTAAGGCGGCAGCAGTAGAGTGCAGCATTGCTGGCTACAGGTGCAGGTTTGTATCTGTGGTCTCCTGCTGCCTTGCTATGTGCCCATTATGTGGAGGATCGGCGCAGCAAATTCATAGGTGATGGAGCTGCTGCATTTGTAGGCTCGGCGTGTACTAGATGGTCAGTCAAGCATCGCTGGCTTGCATCCTACATTTGCATCCTGCATATGCATCACACATGTGTCAAGTGCTTGGGCCTTACCAGGATTACTAGCCAAATGGTTGACCACCTAGGGATGTAGAGCAAGTAACTGCCCTTTCTAATCCTGGATCTTCCTGGGTTAGGGTCTGCTACATGTGTAGATGCATATCTTGGCATGTGCAGGGTAGTATGGCGCAGACAGCAGGTTGGGGACATTTGGGAGAAAAAACAGTTTGCCAGTGGCAGAATTGTTGTTGTACCTATCATCTGCACTGTTTAGCAGGCATGCATGCAGCCTGCAGTCCGGTCTATCAGATACTTGAGGGGGTTGACACTTCTTGTGTTGCAGCTCTGTTGATATTACAGTGTGCTCATTTCTCATGCTAGGATGTCTTTTGATGTTTCTCCTTGCTGGCTGTCTATCTGTCATGTTTGTTTTGCTTCTTTGCACATGAATGGTCTTGCACTGGCAGTACAGGCCATCAGTGCCACGGCTGCAAATTGGACCTAATTGGTTTACCAAGTGCATTAGCATTCCTCAGAAGCTTACATAACTGAAGGATCACTTGTAGGTGTATAAAAAGTGTGCTTGGTGTATCGTAATCAGCAGGGCAAGCCAGCTGGTGCCAAGTGTTAGCAGGAGGGACCCTGATTGGGGAAAATCCTTTGTACATCTCCACAAGTGCATTGGTTTACCCTGGGTCAAACTGTGAGTGTTTCTGCAAGTTGGAAGCCATACAGTCACAGCAGAAGGTGTGTTACTGAGTTGTTGACGCTAAGTGGGTGCTGTGTGCTTGATGTGGATTTCGTGTGCAATGCTGCGCGGCACAGGTGTGCACCTGCAGTAGTGGCTTGTTGGTTACAACTTGCAGTTCCTGTCAGTACTGTGACTGCTAGCAGAGTGCATGAGAGTTTGCTGTTCCGCAGGAGATTATGGTGTGCAGCATGGAAGGTGTGTACTGCAAATACAGTTTTTTGTTCTGCGTCCTTGCCAAGACTCTTTCACCTGATACCGGGCTAATCCTGTTTGCTTGCTTGTCAGCATGGCAACTCGGTGCTCGCCAGCAGGTGTGGCTTGGTCATTGCATTGCAATCTGTCTCATCTGCCCTGAATGGAACTATCTCAGGCGTACGCATTTGACTGTGAAATGAAGGGGCAAAAGGGCACCGTTGCCCTGCTGACGGTCAGCAGGTAGTAAGCCTTATGGCATTGGACTGACATGCAAGGGGTGCGTCACCCTGGAGTGATGATATCGATAGCATTGATGCTCCAGAATGGTGCTGCTGCCCGAGCCTTAGCTTGAGGACGGTCCTCCCAGCCTACAATATATTTACAATAATATTGCTTGCAAAAGAGGAGAAAACTCGGGTCAGTATCACGTTCTTTGAGGCCGCATCCAAGGCCAAACGTAAGGTTGTTTGGAGACAGTAGAGTGATGTACTGGGCAGGTGTTTTGCATGGCCGTTGGCGGAGGGCTATGCAGTGATGATGAAATAGACGCTGTACTAGCAGCTCAAATTATTACATGCTGCACACTGCCTAGGCTACGCTGACCAATGGGGTTGTACTGTACGGCAACTTACTTGACCCTCGCTGTGCACGATCTGAGGCGCAGCTTATGACAGCCTCAATTGTTGTAGAAATAGAGTAAATGAGCAGTTACAGCAGATCGCGCACCGAGGTCACCCACACCCAGTCTAGAAGTAACATACTTGGAGACTATAAGAAGCATATAAGGACAGACAGCACCTTCATCTATGTGAAAGCGCTTTTGCCCGCTGGCCGTCTCTACGCTTGCCTGTTGCTGCATTTTCTGGGTGTCGAAAGTGGGGAGCAACATGGCTGTGAGGTTCATGCTGACGGCCTTGGGCAGGCGTGCCTGCCATCAGAACCAACAATTACTTCCTGCGATCACATGTCTTGTGCAGCCTGTCCAGCAGGCTATGCAGAATGCCATAGTGCCAACAGATGTGCTGCGCATAGCAAGGAGCAACTTTCATTCTGGCAGCGCCTGCCTGTCCTCAAGCTCGGATCTGAGCTCTATACTGAGTAAGGTCAGTGTTGCGCTGTTCTTGCAAGTGATCAGACGCCATTACCAGATGCTTGGATACCCATAGGTGGCCCCCTGCTGCCCACTGGCAACAAGGTTAGCGTACTCCCCGACAACAGCCTCGTTTGCGCTCAGAAACAGTTGTGCGTTATCGCAGGAGCTGAAGCATGAGAAAACGGTGTATGAGAAGGACGAGTTGCTTGCCCAGGGTCCTCCGGCCCCTTTTGTGCTTCACAGCTCAGTGGGCGACACAGCCATCTCTCTCACCAGAGAGTTCCAGGGGGAGAAAATCTCCGTGGATTGCAGCGTGAACATGCAGGTGCGGACCTCCGTGCAACATTATGTGCGGGTCGCCGTTGTTGTTCAGAAGACATTGGCAATTGTACTCAGCTCTGTTTGTGCCACCAGCTAGGGTCTACTGCATCTGCTGACATTTGAACAGCTGCCACAGCAGCAGCGGTGGTACAATGAGTCTATCGCTGATTGCTCCAGTTAGTTGCGCAACTAGCATTGCTGCCGCTCTGCTTAGAGCTGCCCACTTGCAATACCTATAGCTGCTCAAGTCGGCCTCAAGCAGGGCCTTACCACAACACCAGCACCTGTTGCAGCAGCATTGTTGTTATGCATCGCCTTCCTGTCTCTTGATCTAAATCTATTTTGTCTGTTTCTTAATAATGAAGTAGTTAATTCTTGTGGTATGCAGGATTCGCTGGCATCTTACGAGGAGGAGGGGGAGGAAGAGGAAGATGTTGGTGAAACAAATGACGTCAATTTCAATGTAACGGTCACAAAGGGCGACAAGGCCCTAGTTTTTGAGTGTTTCAGTGATGGCACATACTATGATGTCAGGCACGTGTCGCTGGAGCCAGCAGAGGGTCTGGAGTCAGAGACTGCATACACTGGACCTGTGTTTGCTGAGCTGGACGAAGAGCTGCAGAATGCCTTCAAGGACTACCTGCAGGTATGAACGGGCAGAAGCGGCTCAAAGTAGTGGAGTACTGATGATGGGCAACAAAGGCTGAGTCGAGTCAGCTGGGCCAGCACTGCTAGTTGCAGCAGC
The DNA here is from genome assembly GCA_018290735.1 of Coelastrella sp. MACC-549. NCBI lineage: Eukaryota > Viridiplantae > Chlorophyta > Chlorophyceae > Sphaeropleales > Scenedesmaceae > Coelastrella > Coelastrella sp. MACC-549. The sequence goes on from JABEVS010000031.1 coordinate 158,163, forward strand.
TCAACAGAAGAATTGCAGTCCGCAGCAAGGTCTTTGCAGCACATTTTTCAATTGCAAATCTTCAGCCTCCATAGAACCATCACGGCATCAGTCAAATCAAACAGTAAGTCTACTGCAAGTCTTCTGAAATGGCTATTAAATTGTGAGATTGTATGGAGCTTACTAACTTAGCTTATGGTCACTGTGCTCATCGGAGTCTGGCTTCCTGATTGCTGGCTTGCAGGAGCGAGGCATCAACGAGGATATGGGCGAGTGGCTGCGCCATATGATGTATGACAAGGAGCAGCAGGAGTACATGCACTGGCTCAGCAGCGTGAAAGATTTTGTGGGGTCTTCAAAGTGAAGGGACAGCAGCAGCTATGTTTAAGCAGCTACAGCTACAGCATAGTGTAATGATTTCTACAGTGTCATGTCAGTGCTTGCGGTAGCTCAGAGCAGCAGTGGCTGCGGCAGCTGGGGAAACAGCAGCAGGAGTACATGCTCAAGCTTAAACATGCCAGTGAATTGATACTCCATTGCAGCAGCTACAGCTAAGGGGACAGCTGTGTGGCAGCAGGTGTACAACAAGCAGTTGTGGTTGCGGCGAGGCAGATGGCACCTGCAAAACGGGTGTTTGTGCAGAATGGGGCTGCCAGCATAGTGGCCAAACTTTTGTGGAAACAGCTCAACAATGGGGCTGCCAGCAGGAAATTGTCAGCAGCAGCCTGCTGTTAAGTAATGAGGGGTTTGGAGTGTTGCATTAAAAGCAGCCAGGCAGGGCCAAAATGCATACATATAGCAGCACCAATTGCACCGTGCTTCAAAGTGAACTTTGACACATTCATAAGGAACTGCATTCAAAGGGAAAAGCTCTCGACCGTATGGAGCCCGCTACTGTCTAATGTGCAATAGCCTATCGTGGCACGATAGTAGTGCAACCAGTCACTCCATCCTCCTTAAGCAGCCAGTACTGAGATGTCGTCAGAACTGTGGCACCCTGCCTGAAAGAAGGGACAGAATTGTAACGTCTTGTGGAAGTATTCCTATCATACTGTTCTTGATCATCACTCCATGATGATGGCACTGCCTCTGTACAGAGTGTCACATGTGACACATGTGACACTCAACCTCAATATGACACCGTATGGCAAGTCGTAGCCCATGCTGCGTGCAAATGTGTCTGTTGTTTTGTGTCTATCAGAATGAATCTTTATCAGCCCATCACGACATCGGGGATGAGTTACCACAGCTTCATAAATCTCCAAAGCTACAGCTTGTTAGGACACCACGTCGGAAAAATTGAGATGGTTTAACGAATTCGCTTGGGTAAACCGTTCTGCAGTCGTGGTTTGTGGCAATTGAGGCGGGGGTTGATGGAATACACGGTGCTTGTACGAACCGGTGGGGGTGGTGTGCCGGAGTCCCACTTGTGGCAGACCAATTGCTGTGAACCACTTTGCCAATCTCTGTCAATCAAACAGTTAACATAAGTACAGGCTACGCTTCACAGCAAGTAGGGCAGCGGAGCAACCTGTGTGAACTGCCGCGACACTCTTCGCACCAACCGCGGCTGCAGTTTGCACGACAGCCTTATGCAAGCAGCAACCAAACAACACTGCAGCCTGTTAAACTTGAGGTGCAGGGCACCCCCGTGCCTTGTGGTCCCCGTGGGCCATCTGCCGCCGTCAGTGGGCTGTTGAAGAAGTCCCGCCACGCTGGTTCAAACTCTAGGCCTGGTGCAGGTGCACCCTCCACAATGACTGAGGGCGGCAACACCGTCAATGACCTAAGTCTGCAGCTACAGTTGATGAAGGAGCAGAGGCGACTTGCTGAGGCCCAGGCACGCCAAGCAGTTGAAGAGACACGCCTGCGAACAGCCCGCACGGCTGAGCTCGCAGCTGAAGCTGAGGTCAGTAGCGACACAGTGTCTACGTGCAATGCACATCTCTCCCCTGCCTTCCGACTCTCTGGTCGCTTGCTCTGTTCCTGTGCACGGCTCGGCTTCCAGTACATGCCACCGTACGCTCCTTTGGTTGGCTGAAATGCAAAATAATTGCTTCTACTACAGGCAGCTCATGCCCGCACTGAAGAGCACAAGGCGCAGGGACATCGCTCTGCGATGGCCTCCAACCAACCAGCAACGCGCTCAAGGAGGCAGAAGCGCCAGGAGGTCAGCCCCTTCGGCAACGCCGTTCAGCGTGCTGTGAGTGATCTGGCGCTTAGCGCAGTCAAAGACCCGCTGAGTTCTGTATGCCCCCTGTTCGGAGGTGAGCTTTCGTGCAGTGCCCTTGCGAGAGGTGTACCTGCACTCTGGATTCCCGGAAACGCTGTAGATCGCTCCAACAGTCCACAATCTTCTAGAGTGGCTTTCAACAAGCAGTGCAGTGCAGATGAACGCTTACAGGGGCAGTTACGGCTGCATGCTGATCACTTTCCTGCTGCACAGCTGCGGGTCGCTGAGAGATCGCATCAATGGACCAACTTTAACAACAGTTGTTCATGGACCGTCGGTTCTAGGCTCAAGTCCCCTGAAGCAATTGCCCCATACCCTGCTGCCCCATCTGCAGATCTTTCCCTGCCAGAACGCAAGACAGATTATGCCTCTAAGGTTCTTGAGGAGCAGCTGGCAACACTGGTACACAGCTGCCCGGAGTTCCAGGTTGCTGAAGGCAGAAAGGCATACATAGATGAACCCAGGGACGTAGATGGCATCAAGGAAGGTGGCAACGTGCGCCTGACTCGCTTGGTTGCAGCACATCTGGCTGGCTTCAACACCAAAGTCGTAAGTCGCTGGCTACCCAGCAACAGGCCCTGAAAGGCACCTGCTTGAGCAGCCCCTGCAATGAGTGTCAGACAGCATTGTGGTGTATGTTGCCTATGCTGTCAGGATGTATGCAACATTTCGGTCACGCCAGGTTCGACTTGGCCTGACTTCTGCATATCACATTCATGCTGTTCCATCTCGCTGCCATTGATTGTGTGCTCCTGCAGCGCAAGGCATTCTGTGGCCACCCGGCCGTCGGCATCAAGTGGATCAATGCACTCTGCAGCAAGACGGCACTTGAAGATAAGGAGGGTTTCGCAGCTGCCATGGAGCGCATCAAAGACCGTAAGTCATAGACAGCTTGTTGTGGCAACTACAGTAGTCCAACTGCAGCATTGTGCCGAGGGACGTCCGTGTGGCCCAGACTGGTCTTCATCCCTACCAGAACATTCCGGAAAGGGCGCTTTGTCTGTACTGAGGCCTGGCACGCAGCAAAGTCTTGAGCTGCACGCTGCTTGGCCATCACTAAACCCACACCCTGTCAACATACAGTTCATGATCTGCCCTTCTCCTTGTGTGCTGTTATCGTGCCCATGCAGGTGAGTGGTTCCTTGACCCCCGCACTGGTGAGCCTGCTGGTAACGAAGTGTTTGTCATGGCTCTTGCCGAGGGCGTCATAGACACCAGCATTCTGGAGGCTGCAGGCGTTGGTGCTCCCAAGCGGCTCAAGCAGGACGCCACCCTGATGATCAGTGTTGAACTTGTGGCAAGTGCCATGCACAGGGTGGGTGGGCAGGAAGATGTGCTGCTCTTGACAATAGCGTGCTGACTCATCTGAGTGCTGCATTGACTTCTGTAGATGGATACTAATTGGTACCTGGTATGGGAACTGAAGGCTGGCCAGGACTGTTATGTCTGTGTACCATGACTGGGTCCAAATCCTCATCCTTTTGCAACACAAAATGCTCAGTTCTTTGCACGCGCCTAACGCTGTGCAGTACATTTGATATATATGCAGATCTTTGTATGAGCCACTCTGCTGCTGCCTGCTGTCTCTCTGTGCCATGCAGATCAGTAACCTGCTCACAGATCCCAGACAGAAAGCTAACAAGGGAGTAAATATGGACGACGTTGTGGCTGCCCATGTTCTCATGCTGAGGAAGGCCTACTCCACCTGGCGAGGCAACAACCCTGACAGGAGCTCACTGATCTCACTTGTGGATGGCAGCTACAAGCACTACCTGACTGAAGGTATGTTTTTGTGGCACCGTGTTGCAGCCTGCTACCACTGTAGTATGCTTGCTGTTGCTCACTGATCCGACTTGTGCATGGCATTCAGAATCTGTACATATCTGAACAGATATCTACTGCCTTGTCTTTACTGTTGTATGCAGACCACTGGCAGTTTACTCCTGTCCATGACTCCTACTACTTGCCTGCTGGTGCTGTTGTATGCAGATTGACTGGCAAGCAACCTGTTTCACCTCGTGTCCAAGCAAACCTTTGTTCTCCTGCTTATCACTCTTGACATGTCGTGTGTGTTGATGCTGTCATGCAGGTGCTGTAGTCAAGTACAACGACATGTTTGCCGCCGAACACGGCGAGCTGACAACTGACGATGTTAGCCAGGAGCTACTGGATGCCCTGGCTGCTGTCTCAGCTTCTAGGGCTGGCAGGAGGGACAGCAGACCACAGCAGCCGGCAGACCCTGATGACATGGATGACTTCAACCAGGATGATCAGCAGGGTTTTGAGTCCCCAGACCTGGGAGGTGGGCGTGGCAGATCAGCAGGCCTGGGATATAGTGGTGGCAACGGCCTCCACGATCTCCTTGACGATTCGGACGACTTTGATGATAGTGAGCCAGAGACTGATGACGAGGCTGATGCACGCAAGCAGGGTTTTGGTTCTCCTTTTGGAGGAGCAGGGTATGTCGGTTACAGTGAGGAGGATGACGATTGAGCGTGAGCATGATGCCGTGCCACGGCAGTGCCCTTGATTGGCAATGGTCACCATTCACACAACGGTTGTGTGGCATGTCTTGTGAGCTGTTTGGGACCAAGTATGCTGGTTGAATCAAGCATGTATACAGGATGCTCATATTCAATGTTTGTAGTAACATGGTGACACTTGTGTGAACGGATACTGTCTGCACATGTGTTGAAAGTCGATTGTTGGGCTGCTGCTGCTGCTGCAGAATTAGACTGAGTATGCGCACCTAACAGTTACCGTTGAATGTGCTGTGATCATGACATTTTGATGTTCATGGCCTAGTGCAGATCGAGTTGAGTTGCCGAGTGACAGTGTCATTGTGTGGCAAGGGCAATATACAACCTAGTAGATAGCCCATTGCCGCAAGGATTTCAGCATGTTTGGGAGCAACAGCCTGTTGAAGGCTTTTGCTGGGCTCGCTGCATGTAAAAGTGACTGAGCACTGCATGGCATGGCATGTTCAGAGCTTGCTGCATCACTGCTGACTCATGGCATGCCATGAAGTTGTAAGTCAGCTGCATGTTGAGGCTACTAGCTAGTAGCTGCACTGCATACATAAGGCTTGCTGCATGTATGCCATACCCAGTGGGAGCAACAACCTGTTTCAGAGTTGCTGCATGCCATGCTGGGAGCGACACATGGTAACCCAGTTACAGGCTGTGTCTCAGGTCGAGTGGAGAATGGTACTGAAGCAGCAAAGTGCTGTTTGAAACGGGGGCTGAGCCACGGGGTATTGGCCCAACTGGACTACGCCTGTTTATTCAACGGCCACAGAAACCAGTTGACAGTAACCGTTTGCCGACCGGTTCGACGAACCGGCCCGGCGCAGTTGACAGCACCTGGGAACAGAGTTGACACAAACCCGGTTCGCACGTACACAGTAACGAGCAGTTGACCCGAATCGATTTGACGCGGTTGCTGTGAGTCGCGGCGCCGGTTGACAGGAACCCGAAAGCCGTTACTTCACTAAGACCCATTTTTCGCTGGGTCTAGTAAGTACCTTTCCTGTAAACCGCATTCGGGGTTCGTTAAACCATCTCAATTTTTCCGACGCACACACACTGTGCTGAGCAAGCATGCTGTAGGTCTGCAAGTAGCACGAGCACTGACATGACCAGCAGTGATGTGAGGCACATGGTGGGTACCGAGATGCTGTCACATCACTGCTGCACCAGAAGTATGATACTTCTGAAGCTCCCGCTCAGTAAAACACATGTGGACGGCATCATAGTATGTCTCCAGCTCAGCTCACAGTTGAGCACATCAAACAGCAATCTGAGGACTACCTAACTGCAGTAGCACTAGGTTGGTACCCTCCATTAGCACTCCCTGCTGCTGTTCTTACCATTGTACAGCAGGAACATGACCCTCAACACCCTGTGGACCAGCTGGTGCAGGAACAACTCAAAGAGCAATACAAGACGCTGTATGACAAGGCAACGCGTAGTGGTAGACGATAGACAGTAAAACTTGCTTGAAGCAAAGCCAGACCCGCCAGAGCAATTTAAGTGCTGCATCATTTACCTTAAAGGAGATATCTTTGAGGGATGACCCTGAATTAGGCTGGCACATGCTACTAGCAGTGGAAGTCACCACAAACTCTTAGACACGAGCAGTAACCAACATTCAGGATAGTTCGACTTCTGTCTATTGCATAGCAACAGCAATATCAGACTTGTTTGTGACCTTGAAAACGTTCAACAGTGGCTGTGATAGCAATCTGATTAACAAGGCCTCAGGCTGACCATGATCATTAAATTATTTGATATTCTCCGGAAAGCCTGTCAGTGGCTGAATGCACTGGCAGAGCACATCATTGCGCCAGAGGTATCCAATATCAAACTGACTCTTGAAGTGCTGAATGCACCGGTTGTGCATGTGTGTACAGGCTAATCTGAGGGGCATCAGGATTTGATTGGCCAACCCCATCGCAACAACGCCAAGCATACTGGCCCGTGCAAAACGTGCAACTTGCACGAGTAGTCATGTCTGGCCAGACTAGTAGTCAGCATTCTAGTCTAGAATGCTAGCTGCTTGAAGCAGCCTGCAGCGTCACACTTTGACTACAGCCTTTTGCTCTTTGCCACCACAGTATATGTGCCAGGGATGAAACTAAGGCAAGAGGCACCACAGACAACAAGGCAAGAGATGTCAAAGATGCTGCCACTCCACACAAACGAGCAATAGACATTGCACATGAAGGCTGCATTATTGCCAACACAGATCTTCTAGAAGGGCATGCCAGGATCACCTGCAAAATTTCATTGCAAATGCCTGAGGCCGTGACCCGATGCCATCGGCTTAAACCGGATATTGCTCAGCAGAACTTCTCAGAGTCGCTCAGACATATGGTATATCTCTACACAGAGCTGCAGTACATGGAGACTTTGAACAAACAGAAAGAAGTTCCCTGAATGATGTATATTTCCTGCAGCAGTTCTTGAAGTCCACACCACACGTCAAGCAAATAATACAAACATATTCTCACTTAGGCTCATAACATGTCCCCAGAGTGTGTTATTGGCCAATATGGTTCTTAAGGCTTCCAAATACGGTACCTGCGGCAGGCCCGCCGGGCCTGCTGTAGTACAGCAGACACTTGCTTGTACTGCAGTATTGCAGTCCTGCAGTGCAGGCCCTCAGTTAGCCTAATTAGGCTAACACGCCTCATGATACTGCTCACAAGATCATGTGCATGCACTGTAACTGGCTCCTGCATGTGATACTGCCGGCTGAGGAGCCCACTCCTCCTAAAGCACACTATGCAATGCTCCACAGGGTGCTTGATTTGCTGGCTCCCACAAGGGTGCAGTCCCTAGCTGACTGTCAAGTCTACCGCCCGGTCAGGTGCTGCTACTGCTGCTCTGGCTACAGTGTCTCCTGGTGCTGCGCATATTGCAGGGCAGTCAACTACATCAATGGCCTGCAAAGTCTGACTGCCACGCACAAGTGCTTTGATGCCAGCCAGAGTGACTCCTGGCAACTGCACCAGCTTCAACTTATGCAGCTTAGGGCATGCAAACAATCGCACCAAGCCTCTGTCTGTCAACAACTGGCTGAGGTCACCAACAACTGTACCTGGTGCCGACACTGCTGATAGCCTATCTGTATTAGAACCTGCCTTGTCTGCATAACAGCTGAAAGACTCTGTTGCTGCAGGACGGCCAGATGAAGCCGCTGCTGCACCCAGCTGTAGCTCCCTGACTTCTGCAAAATTGGACCCTGTTGCTGCACTGCCTGTCTTGACTGCCTCGCACATCCACTCGTCTGTCAGGTCGGACAACTCCAGCAGGTGCAGCTGCTGCAGCTTTGGCAGTCCAAGCAGTGGCAGCAGTAGCTTAGCCGGCAAACCTGTGTCAGATGCGCCAACAATCCTCAAGCTTTCCAGATCTTCCATCTGGCTCATTGCCAACACCCCAGCAGGATCGAGTGGCAGGCCATCAATGCACAGCTGCCGTAGAGCAAGCCATACCCTGCCAAAGCCATTCAGTTGTAAAGGCGGCCGCACTCGCAGTGACATTGTGCCTATTGTGCCGGCCAAGCTGACACACTTGCCTATATCTGTGCTGTAAGGCGATGCCGCTAGGATCTGTAAGTCTGTGACAGCAGGCATGGCAAGAGCTGCCAGTGGATGTATGTTTGCACTGCCCATCACCAACTTTGACAACTGCCTGCAGCCCTTGGCCAATGATCCCAGCACACTTGCTGACGGCTGCTGTGGTGCTATGTGCAATGCACTCAAACTGCCAAGGACTGACAGCTTAGCAAGATCCAAACTGGCTCCAATGCTGCATCCGCACAGGCTGACATCAGTCAAGGTGTGTATTCCAGCCACCAACTCCAGCACACTGGGTTGCAGCTCAGGCATGTTGGCAAGCACCAAGTGGGTGAGGCTTGGCTTCAGGCTGGCAGCAATGGCCATCAACAATGCTTCCACAGGTCTGAAGCTTGCTAGACCCGCTTTTGTGAGGTTGATGGCTGTCAGGCTGGTCAGCTGAATGCACTTGGCGAGGCCAACCTCGTCATTCGCTTGCAGGCGCGCCAATTCGCTGGGTGTGAGTGTTTGGGGCTGTGTTGCTGGGCTGTTGGTGGGGCCATCGGTGATCTCAAGATGCATGGATCTGAGTGTGTTGCTGATGCTGCCCAACTTAGCTAAGGCACCTGCCGTACCACAATCAATGTACATCAGCACAGTCATCATTCAACAATGCAGGAAGGTTTAAGTGGGACCATTTGATCGACTTGTGGAACCCAATCAACAACACAGATGTATATCAGCTCACCACGCTGCTCTGAGATGCCATCCAGTAGTACTGAGCCTTGGCAGCTACTCTGTTCTTTGGCAAAGCTGTTCTGAAAGGGTTACTTGTTGTAGCTCGCAACACCTCACCTGTCTCAAATCCGTGTGCTGTCTTGATGGTAAGAGCTGTGAGTGCTGGCATCTCCACCAAAGAAGCTAGTGCCTTTGTTGACACCGTTGCACCCTGGTCAATGAAGATGCTGATAAGATGAGAGGCGTGCAGGACAACGGACTTCAGGATCAAACTGATGTCGCACAATTTGTCATAAACACCCTGCAGGCAAGGTATAAGAGCAGCCGAAGCTCGCTGACACTCTCAAAGGGTTGTATGCTCGTCACCTGATGATGTGCCCAAGTATGCAAAAGGCATTGTTACAGTATACAGGGTCAATATAACAATAGGTGTTGCCGTGGATGTTCCGCAAGAGTGCAGCCTTTGCAAAATAGCCAAGCAAGTGGCTGCTTTTCACAATGTTCCAACTCTCCACAGTGACGCAGGAAGTTGAATGCAACTTGCATAGCATACAAGCTTTACACCTGCTGATGTCTGTGATCCTTGAAGTTTGCCCCCTTCGGGAGGGGTACTATGCCAGTCGCATGGCATGCATCAACGCACCTGCAACTCTAGCTGCAGCTCTGTGAGCGCAGGCAGCAGCTTCATCTTACTCAGCAGTAGCTTGGACACCAGTTTGCTAAGCTCATCCATTGTACGAGGCCTTAGGACAACACACTTGCAGTTCGGGAATATTGTGTGGCATTGGTTGCCGCGGTACCACGTGTATCCCAGTGTCAGCTGAGAGGTTCCAGACACTGCTAGTGTATGCGCATGCTTGCATGACAGTGCCAGCTGCTGCTTGTCATGTTTGCTGAGGTGCTTGAGGATTGCCGTTGCTGCTGGACCGGGAGGCAGCTCGTACAGCGCAGAGCTGTCCATGCTACTGGGCCTGCGTATATCATAGCAGAGGCAGTAGCAGATTCTGTCGCATATGCTGCATGCTGAGCAAGATGCGGATAAAGGCCCAGAGGAATGTCTTTTATTTGTCTTCTTGCTGTGCTATTACACTGAGCACAGCACTGTATTCTAAACGGTTGCTACATGGCGGGAACAACTCGCCCAAGCTGTTAACACAGGCATGGTAGCTTGCGGAAACAAGAATATTAAAAAGCTGAGGATACGCTAATGATCTGCTCTGTTCCACAGCCGGGTCAGGCTATCAATCCCCTCGTTTGTACTGTATTGCCGCACCTGTCAAAAATATGGCCTTGCAGAGTCGTTGTGGTAGTACTCAAGGTTTCATTACTTTCATTTTATTGTTACATATAGTTTATGGCTACAAGCAGAATACATGGCACTGGGCTGACGACTTTTTGCAGACCTATGGAGCATGTATGTCGGTGATGCATCTACAATGGATATAACACTCTGCTTGCAGTTCATTGTAGTCTTGTTGCCCTGCAGCTCATGGTTCAGCTGATTTGGGCCTGTTATCAACTCTCCAGCTGCTGAACTCCAAACAGCTTGGAGGCCTGCATGGGCATAGCAGTGTACAACGTGATTCAATCTGTATTTGTGGGTCTCATTAATGCTTGCATAATCATGCTGGTGCGAACATCCAAACTTATTGCTCCGTATCGCGCGTCGTGTGCATTGATCGCGCAGCAACAGCCATATTATGTGTAAATGGTTTGTCGTGTATACGGTCGGCCGCAGCAGTGCAGTCAGCTCAGCCCACAAGCAGCGCTACTGGTCTTGAAACGGGCAGGCCCAACAGCGGACCAGCTGTTCAGCAGCACCCAGTCCATCTGGCCAACAAACTGCGAGCAATAGGAAGCAATGTCACGGCCTGCCGTCTTTAGGCCTCCACACGGCGCTTTCCCCCTGCTGGAGCTTTTGGAGTCCATGCCTGGCGTCTTCCAAGTAACCTGGCTCTGGACTGCTGATTGCTGAGAGCTTGCTGACAGCAAAGAGTGTCGCAGTCGTGCAGATCTTTGAATCGAGATGCATGCATTTGAAAGTGAACAGCCATGGAAAAGGCACATACATGTTGACTGCTGTTGCTGCTGCCCTCCTTCCTTCCTGCCAAAACAACACCTTTTACATGCCCCTTCTGCAGGATCACCTACTACCAGTACTGCAGACCCGCCACAAAGCAGCATTAGCAGCAACTTGTAGAAAATTGCGGGAGCAGGTGCAGCAGACTGTCAATAAGCTGAATCTGCATGCTGGCAGGTGTTGCCTGGTGCACACAGACAAAATCGCACCAAAGCTGCCAAATATCAGTGAACTCAGCTTGAAGCCCGGCAACCTGCATGAGGCAATGTATGTGTTGCCAATATTCTTCATGCAGGTCAGTCGAAGTAGTGTCAAGTGTGTGTGTGTGTGTGTGTGTGGGGGGGGGGGGGGGGGGGGCGGAATTGCGGATAGTCAAACAAAAGTGCAATGGGAAAAAATTTTTTTTAAACACTATACCCGCCTGGAGCACTAACAAAATTTTCCCTTGCCTTTTGAAGGTTTTGTTCTTTTTTTTTTACCACTTTAGGTGTGAAAAAAAAAAGGGTTTTATCCCCTCCCAAAACTTTCCGG